>JABFOV010006457.1:0-10645 GCA_022817685.1 Aradophagus sp. ZL-2020
GTAAAAGTACGGGAGGCTAAAATTTTCTTTTTCGGTTTATATGCTGCAAATGGTAACATTGCTTGCGTTTGATCGGGAGGAGCCTGAAATTCGGTATTACGCCGGATTTTTGCATCTATTTTAATCCCGATCTCTTCTAATTCATCAAAAGATGTAAAACCATCCCTATCTATACGGTCGCGATATCGAGGGTGTAAATTTTGATAAGCTAAATCGAGTTGATCTGACAACATTGATCTAGTGCTGCTCGTGAGTATGAGTGAAACATATTTTGAGGCCCTTTTTGAGGAAATTAATGACGCGGAATGATTCGATGCGTGGCTCGCCGAACAAGACGCGGTTTCTTTGATTACTATCGCGAGTTGTCTTGGCGTAAATCAACACGATGAATTGAAAGACGTACGTGAGCGTATTCGGAAAGTATTCGCGCGGAATCAATTAAAACAATTGATTGAATTATCGGACGTAGATCTTGATATTACTCGAAATGTGTACGTAACCTTGCGCGAGGCAACTAATCTCGATACAAGTGCGACAGTTGAAATTTGTTTTTTTGCGAGAGTTGTTTCCAACCGCCGGAAACCCATACCATCCATCGTGATTTGTCGTGCTATTGGATTTTCGCGACACTATTGATCATTCTAAGCAACTAGATGTCGTTTCCGCCCTCGGAAACACACACCACCCCCTTGGAAGGGTGCAGAATAATTTAAACGAAAAATTTAAACAGCCCTTCAAAGGGATCGCGTTAAATAAATAATAATAAATTAATATTAATAATAAATAAATAATAAATTAATCTGAAACTCCCTTTTGAGGGGATGTGGATTATTTAGATATTTTTCCCCTTCGATTAAGTAAATTGAACAATACCTTAGTTTTACATCCATAGGTTTGCGATCTAATTGCTGCGCAACGTTTATGCTTTTCCAAAAACCTCTTTCTATCGTCCTAAAAAGTTATTTTTAATTTTATTAATTTGCAACTTTATATATAAGTCTGATTATATATTATTCCTGTTACATTATAGGTATTATCATTTCTAATGTTTTCATTTTTTTTTAATTCACATTCATATTCATTCTTTCATTTGGTTGTGTTCCTTCGAGGTACTAGGGAGAGTGTCATTTTCGCTGGCTCTCTCTTGCCGCTCTTGATTCCGCTCCGTCTGTTGAATTGCGTCTTATATTCCAGCAGAATTTGTCAACTTCACAAGGATAATGAAATTATTTACTGCTGCTACTTCCTGGTTTTTATTTTTTTTTCTCCGGCGCGGACGTGGTGTCCTGAAACCATGCTCACTGACATATATACATTTGCATATTTTTTCACATAAACATTTGTTCGTCTGTAGATGAATATAAAATTAAATTTATCGCTTTGATTGTTTCACAATAATAACATAAAAAGGCAGGTAAATTAAAAAATTATAGTTTCGTAATTTGTGGCAACAGTAGTACATTAGGTCATAATATTCTCTGAAAAGGGATTCCTACGTTTCTTTATTTATATATTGTCTACTTTTGATTGCAAAAAAATTGAAAATTTGTTCATTTGAAGATTGTAACATTAAATCGATTATTATATTATATATACACCTTGCAAATTAAAAGCCTATCTGTTTACTTTTACCTATTGTATTCTATGATTGTGTTCATTGTTTGGTTTAAAAAAATTCCTACACTACAATTTCATGTTGTTACTAACTACTATGTAAGACTAAATTTTAATATAAATGAAGTCAAGTGTGACAATTTTGAAAAAATAGTTTTCAACGCTTTTAATGAGTCCAAAATATTATGGATATTAAATATATAAAGGACTTCCAGTTCGTTAGAATGGTCAAAACTGTCGCAAAAAACCAGTAGTACCACAAATCCCGCCGTCCTGTTAGAGGGGTGAACATTTAAATTTCTCCTGCCCCCTCACGGGGATCGTATAATTTTCCGGGAGTCGGGAACGACTTCCAGTTATTGAGAATGTTCTAAAATGTGGCGGATATCCAGTATGACGACAAATCATGTGGTCCTGTTCAAAGGCTGAGCGTTTAAAAATGTTCGCACACTTTCACAGGAATAGTATGTGTTTCCGGGGGTCGGAAGCAACTCCAAGTTGCTTAAAATAATCAAAAGTGTCGCAGAAATCCAATAGCATGACAAAAGACGCGGCTACGTTGAAGGGGTGAACATTTAAATTATTCTGCACTCCCTCACGGGGTTTGTATGAGTTTAAGGGTGCTGCAAACGATTTCCAGTTGTTTAATATGGTCTTAGGTGTCGCGGAAATGCAGTAGCCCGATAAATCACGCGGTCCCTTTAAAGAGGTCAAAATTTTAGAATTTTCTGCACCCCTTCACGGAGGTGGTATGTGTTTCCAAGTGTTAAAAACGACTTCCAGTTGCTTAAAGTGGTCAAAAGTGTTGCGGAATCTCGATATCACTTTTTTGTAGTATTAGATCTAATGTTTACGAATTTATGCTGAGGTTGTGCTGTTATTCAGCACAATATTCTTCTAATGTATTTGATTTTCATGTTACAGTACGTTTGACACTTCAGTTAGATCATTTAATTCATTTTAATCGAAAAAAATTAGGGTACAAAAAATTACTGTGATGTTTATTTATGGGCAAAAAGTGTGCCGAAAGTGTGTCGGAATAAAGTAGGTTAACATTAGATTATAAACAATGTAATACATAATATTGTTTTGATTCTAGTATGTTTTAGTGTATTACTCTCTTTTACAAGTTGAGTACCTTGTTTTATTTGCTAAAGTTTTCTTTTTTTTTCAAATACTATAATATTATATACTATAATATACTACACTTCATATAGCTCAAAATATGTTGAAGAAATAAAAATCGTTATTCGTTTTATTATTCAAAAACATGAGTTAATGAAATTGTAAATACATAAATGTTTATTACCGACAACATTATTTACATTTTTCCTGATCGTGGTTCCGAAATATTTATGATTTTATTCCTACATTTATATAATTTTTTACATTTATATAATTATATCTAGAACAATTTATTTTTAAAAATACAGAGTCGTCAGTTTTAACAACAAGTTCCCTTGATATCCTCACTTTAATTCACAAAGAAAGTCTCAAAACCAAACTATATTTACCAATAATATTGCTGTAATACAATTGGACTTTTAAATTTGTGATTGCTGCGTGTAACGGGAAACCGTTGTACTGATTCTAACAGGGCCTACCTGACTCGAGAATTTTCCAGATAGGATTGCTTTGTTCAGAATTCGGGAATTTTTCAATAAGACCAACAGAATTTTATTTAAATAAAATAAACAAATCTATTTTATTTAAACAATAAAGAAAAAAAATACAGAAAATACATAAAATCAAGAAATAAATTATAAAATAAAAAGAAAAAATATTTTACCTTTTGGTGATAATTAATTGCAACCTATTGCGATTCACACCCGGGCCTTAAATATGATATTAGCCGGGAAAATTCGTAACAAGAAATGTACCAACGAAATCACTCAAGACTTAAATACGATATAGTCCAGTAATTCACAAAACTGGAATACAACTTCGCTACCTCTCGAACTTAATTATGTTATAGTTCGAGAAACCATACGGGAATCGCAATTAGTTTATTCAAAATTATCACCGCGAGAAATATAATAAAAAAAACAATATTTTACTAAATTACTAAAAACTTTACTAAAACGTTTAACCTAATGTCTTTTCCGTAAGCGGAATTAGGTAGTTGAGACAACAATCTCAAGTTCGGGAAAATGCCGGGAGACAATAAGTTGAACGTTAAATAATCATTAAAACACCATACAATAAAAACCTGACATTGACACTCTCCAGACTCTATGGAACGAACTTACGGTGTGGTTGTGACTTGAGGCTGAGATGTTCGGGATCGGGAAAAGGGCCGGGAAAATCCGTGTCGATATCCGTCCGTCCAGGAAGGCACCATTCGCAGAAAAGCAACCGTTATTACTCAAAATGTAACTCTAGAGGTCCGACTATCCCTACTCTTCCCCTCTCCCCACCACTTATCTCTCGCGCCACGCCAATTACCAACCGACGTCGCCTCTGATGATAAATTGCCGAAATTTTGGTTTCCATCGTGGCTAACAAGCGATGCCGATAACTTCGAGATTTATCTCCCGAATATGGCTCGAGATGATTTTGCACAGCAAATGCAATCATCATGGACATCCAGCAACGCCACATTCGCATCACTACCAAGAGAGATGGCTTTCACAGCAACTCAAAGTAGAATCGTCCTTCTAAAAAGGCCAATTTGAGCAAGGCAAACCCGTCTCATTAGTCCGAGAAATTATTGTTTGCAAATGAAGAATCTTAAATTTGCAATAGATGAAAATTCTTCATAGTCGGCAGATTTGACGACAATCGTGACAGGGAACTGAGTAACTCCCTGATTGACAGCTGGCTGAGACTGGATTTTAAAAAACTTTAAGTAATTCAAAGTTTTAGTGATTCATTTCATCAGACTGATATTTGCTCAGACAGACAATTGATCAGAATACTTTAATTTAGCGTAGTTTTATCAGGGTGACATTTGATCAGGATGACATTTCATCAGGGTGACATTTGACCCAGATATTACTTGATCAAAGTGTTATATAATCAATCATATCTATGTGGTACCTTCGATGCTTCAAACGACTGCATCTCCGAACCACCGTTCCTCTAAAACACTAAACTTTCGAACCACCATACTTCTAAGACACTAATCTTTCGAACCACCGTATCTCTAAATGACTGAACTTTCAAACCACTGAGCCATCAAACCACAGCACCTCCAAGACACTGAACCTCCGAACCATTGAATTTATGAACCACAGAATCTTTTAAATTACTGTACATCCGAATCACTGCATCTCAGAACTATTAATATTGTGAAACTCCGAAGAGCTATATCACCGAACAACCGTGTTTCGGAACCACTGAATCTGCAAACTAAACCTCCAAATATGTGAGCTTCCGAACCATTGAATTTCCGAACCACTAAAGCTTAAATTCAGTGAAATTCCGAACTATAATTCTTATCTTATTTGTATCATTATTTGTATCATTCCAAAAGACTGAAATAGTAGTATTACTGCCGGCATTTGTGTTAACCAATGTGCACCACCAGGAGGTTGCTCGGTCAGATTTTGCACATCGAGGTGCCCTTTAAAGGGCCGATTTGTTCTATGGACAGAAATAAATAATTAAAGCAATCTATTTACAAATTCAATGATTTCAGTGTGTACATACATAAGTGTCTGTGTGTAATTTCAGTAGTCCGTGTGCACTACTATATCTATGCAAAGTTCAGTCTCTATGTGCCCCATCAGTCACATTCTCTATGAGAATGTTGAATTGGTATCTGATATTATTGTGATATCGCGCATGACCTAAAAATCAGAGAACACTCACAAATCACAACATGACAGCAACCACCAACTGTACTTGCACCTGATTGGCATGTCGCAGTAATATCCGAAAATAATTTCATCATGATCTATATTTTGATCTTCGTTGTCCTGCAGTTCGTCGTTAAATGCAATCCAAAGTTGATGATAAGTCCTATTACGGAATCTGAAATAGATTCGAATTCTGAAAAATTCAGATTCATTGTACAGCTGATCTAACTGAAAATGTTCATCGTCATCTCTTTGAACATCATCTTGAATATAGGATGTTGAAAGTTTAAGTTGATACGACCCAAATGTAATATTTTCCAACTGAGCTAAAGAAAGTCGTGGAAATTGCGGAATATGTTCCTGATCGAATCTAACCCAAAGACCTCTTCGTCTTTTCAGATTTTCACACTCCACTCGTGCCTGAACTATGTTAGCTTCTTTTGCTTTCGTCAACATTCATCATGTCGTAATTAAATTACCATCATTCATATGAATAAGACCTTGATAGCGATTAATCATCGCCCCTGCAATACGAAAATATCTCCCCAGATCAACAACATGAGCCTTCTCCATGGTTTTGTCGAGAAACTTAAACAAGAATTTTATATATCCATTTCTGCTCTCCACAACCCATATACATTTTGTCACTATTCTAGAATGATTAGCTTCCTCTGTAGTCGACTGAGACTGTCCATTTTGCAGTAGTGACGGCATCTTGCAAGATAAACGCAGATTATTTAATACTGGTACAGAATCTCGATAACCGTGGTCAACGAGAAGTATATCTTCTTCTTGGAACCAGTTTCTGATTCCCTCAATATCTCTATTACATTGATCATTCAGAATATGCGCATCGTTGTTATGGGAATCTCTTAGACATTCACGAACCTTACTTCGGTAAGGTCCGTGAATGTCTAAGATGTATCCGTCTGGGGCTACGATTAAAATGGGTTTTACCAAATAACGACCTTTATGATCACTGAACACCTCCGTAATTCACGAAAATTCGAGCTTTTGTCAATATAAGAATAAGTCCCATCTATGATACTTACAGCTTTTCGAATTTCAGGATTTTAATTGTAAAGCTCGTTTGCAAAGTCAGTCACATGTTCATTTGTATAGTCATCCCGTGTTATTGAGGTAAATCCAATGTTGTTAGGCTCAAAGTACATTGATAACGACTGCAAAACATTTTTTACAATTAAACTGACGTATTGTCGAGTCGGATAGCCAAAAATTACTCTCAAAAACTCGTCTGATAAACTTTGTCTCATTTTGCATAGAAAACATAGTAAATATTTTTTATTTACGTATCTAAAGCCCGATCTTGGCGAAGAATAGGGCGACAAAATGTAAGTAGATCATTGAACTGTTCTTTACTCAAGGATGTAAGAGTTTTGAATTCAGAGTCTGTTAAATTAAATAAATCCATATGTCCAGGTCGTAATACATATCCACTTTCATCAAGGTGTTGTCTGCAAGCTTTAATTCCTGGTGGAATATAAATATTCCTATGCACAAATATATTTACTCTGGCTTCTAAAGAAACAAATAGCAAATCATTTTTATCATTACAATAAATGCACTCCGCACGTTGAATTGGAAGTAACACATTTAGCCTCACAGAATGTTCACTATATGGACCTGCGGCAACTCATACAAATCCTTGTCAAATCATGAATTTCAATCGGTTCCCTTTCTAATGCGTTTCTTCTTTTAATCACTATAACTCGCTTTTCTTCATTATTCTGTCCATCAATACGTTCTAGCATATTTCTATTTGCAGCAATATCACAAATAATATACCGTAATCTACGTTGATACGCCATATTGCGATAACGATAAGCACGACCAACAAAAGATAAATGAAAAAAGGCACTATATAAAAAAAATACAGTTTGTAATTCAAATTATAATGTACCGTTGTGTGCTTCACTAACCGTATAATGAATTATGAACAGTGTTTTGAATTAAATATGCGCGAAGAAAAATATATATAAGAGTCGAAACATTAATCGATAACGACACAGGATGTTTACAAACAGAAAAATTGAATGAGAATACTACAATCATAAACTTATTATACTTGGTGAATAGAAATAAACGATCAACGGTAAAGTGTTCAATCTCTAACGTGATGATTACACACCCCCACAATAAAGCTGTCAAGGCCAAAGAACCAGGCCAGTCAAATCCTATGTATTTTAAGGTTCTAAATGCAAATGCGACGTCAGAATTACTATGTTGGTTCGCTTTTTGCAGGTGTCCCTGATAAACACATTTTTTCAGGCCATTTCGCGATATTTTCCATTTTGATCAGTCATAACTCAATTACAATATTTTAATCAATTTTTTTTCCAATTGTAACTGTTTTGTCGGAAGTTTAGTGTTTTAGAGGAACGGTGGTTATAACACCCTGATTAAGTAATATCCTGGTCAAATGTCACTCTGATCAAATGTCACCCTATTCAAATGTCACCCTGATCAAATGTCATCCTGATCAAATATTACCCTGATAAAACTACGCTAAACTAATGTATTCTGATCAATTGTCAGTCTGAGCAAATGTCAGTCTGATTAAATAAATCACTAATACATTGAATTATTTAATGTTTTGCGACCGTTAAGACTGAATTACTGAACTATTGAAACTCCCAAGCCCTGAACCAGCGACCCACAAAATCTCCAGAACACTAAACCTCTGGACAAGTGAACCTACGAACCTTTAAACTGCTGAATCACAGAAACTTTTGAATCCCTGAATCTACGAACCGTCAAAGCTCTGAACTCCCGAACCACCGAATCTCCGAACGACCGAACATCCGAACCGCCGAACAAACCAACCGCCGATGGCTCGAATCTCCATATCACTGAACCACCGAACCTCCGAACCTCCGAAGCGTCGAACCTCCAAACCACTGAACCGTCGAACCTCTGAACCACCGAACTTCCAATTCTATCTCCGTTTTTTACTGTTACTCAGAAACTAGAGCATTTAAGCTTTTTTTTTTCATATAACAACTTTTGTTCTACGGATCATGATCTATAATTGCTCAAAATTTCAGGAAAATTCACGATGACTTAATTTTTAATGTTAATGGTGCGGGATCCTTTATAATTTTCTGATTACCAACGATGTCTAATAATTCTTTCATAATTTCTTCACAAAAAGCCTAATTAAAATTGTCAGTGTTTTTAAAAAATATAAATAAATATTAAATAATTAATTTGCAATTCCACAAAAGTGACGTCCGAAATCAAAATCACATTGGCACATCATGCACCGTCAAACATAAACTGAGCCGATTACGGAGTATTAATATAATTTGTCCTTAAATTTTCATAATAAATCCTAACATATCATTAAGTTTCTTGCATTCTGACCTTTCATTAAGGGAATTCCTGTTTTTACTTACTTCTGTCATTTCATTCACTTGTCGTTTTTTACAAATGAAACACTTTTTACAATTTTTTGTTTTTTCATAATTTATATTGTGGTCATATTCAAATTTATGTTCTATTAATGGAATAAATTTTTCAGAGTTAAATTTAACACTATAATTGTGTTCGTATATTCATCATTTTAAATATCTCTTAGTTTGTTTTATATATACGCCATTATAGTATTCAGAGTAACATTGAATACACTATATAAAATTCGATTCATTGAAAAAATTGGATTTATTGAAAATTGAAATATTGACATTTGTCTTTTTATTATTGTCACACATTATTTTCATATTATATTTCTCCGCTGTTTCTTTTGATTTAAATTCTACACTACGTATAAGCCTAATTTTTAAAAATATATTGTTTTCATTGTTACTATTACTATCGTTAGTGACATTATCATTATTTGTAAATGGTTGTCAATCTTTTATTTATATGCCTGTCTATGAAGTTTAACGGGTAATTATTGTTGACAAGAGTTGTTTTGACTAATTCTAAGTTGTCTTTATAGAACTGTGTGTTAGCCAAACATACTGCTTTATCTGTCAAGTTGTATAATATTGCAATTTTTGTTTCATTATATGATGTGAATAAAAGTTTAGCATTGTTACTGACCTGACTTATTTAGTCAAATTATAACTCGGGCTTGTATCACAAGAGACTATAGGTCGAAGTGGAACATTTTCTTTGTGTATTTCGGGTAATGCATAGAATTTTGTGACGGTGCCGTTATTAATGAAAAATTTATTCTTTTTCGAATCATTGATGCAACCTTTTTTATGCCAATATTCAACGAAATTTTGAACTTATCCTGATATGTATTAGTCGGGTCATTTGTAAACTTTTCATATGTGTTTCTGTCTTCGAGGGACTCGTAATTTTTTTTTTTTTTTTTTTTTCAAATAATCTATTTATTAAATGATGAAAGCAACACTAAATTTATCTGCGTTCTTATAATTATATTTCTATGATGTTCCTTCAAAAACATTGATGTTCTATTTTGCATATCTAAAATAATTTTATCCATGCATATTTGTTTATATCAAAATCTGCTATTTTTTAGTACATTAGCTATGTCTGTTCTCAGTAATGTGTGTTGTGATTTTTCTATTTTATCTACATTACTTTCATAATGTAGATAAAATAGACAAAATCATTACTACTCAGGTGTCATTGTTACTCAGGTGCAAGAGAGAATGAATCATTCCGAATCTCTTCAGGAACGTAGCTGTCAACTGTACATTACTTAAGGGACCAGAGTTCGCGCGCGCCTTTTAATGTAATGTGTTATTTGAAATTGTTTAAATATTGATCTGTTCAATTAATATTTTAAATACATAATGAATTCATTATTACTTTATATTTTGATGTTACAAATTATGATGACTAAATATTTGAACTATTATTTATTAATGTGCTTAAAAATTACATAAAATAAAAAAAATATATTTATGATTTATTTAAGAATAGTAGCTTCTAAATTTACTGAATTAAGTTGAAGTATATGAATCGAATTTTTCTAATTATGTTTAGTTAAAATAAAAAAATAGTAAAAATCAAATTATTAAGGGGGTACACCACTTCTCCGAACCAAAAAATTGGTACATATTCAATCTTGCACCAGTAAAAGGGGAACCACTATTTTGAAATGGGATAAAAAGCACTTTACTTTTTATTGTTTTGAGTATACAAATTTATAATTACATTGAATTTTTAATTAAGTGAAGTTTGATAAAAATGGCGACATTAAGACATCCGTTTTTCGTTACGGCTCCAACGGT
>JABFOV010006459.1:0-10644 GCA_022817685.1 Aradophagus sp. ZL-2020
AGAGTGAGACACAGCTGTTGTGCAGATGTATATATTGGTGATTGTGGAGGATTATGTTGTTGGTATGAGCTATGTTAATTTTTTGTTTTTTGTTTTTTGTTTTTTTTTTTTTTTTTTTTTTTTTTTTTTTATGTGTTTGTTTTTTTTTTTTTTTTTTTTTTTTTTTTTAATATAAGTAAGTTTTTTTTTAATATGAGTACTAATTATTAAAACTATTATAATTTTGAAATATTTGTATAATTTGGGCTGTTGCCTGTCGGACACTTGAATAAATAAATATAAGTTGAATTATTACCATATGTCTATGTATTGCCTACAAAATTAATGTACTTGACGTATCAAAAGATAAAAGACAAAAGAAGATCAACAATGTCCTTTTGTAGCATACTGGAAGAATAAAATTTTTTTTGTCGAAAAAGGACAAATAATCCAATATACGGAAGTACATCCTTTTTCAACATGAAGCAAAAACGCCAATCATCGACATATTAACACATTTATAGTCTTTAAAGTAATTTCAACATTAATTTAAAAACGTACCTCGAGCAGCGTCGTACTTCAAGCTCTTCGATCAACGGACTAATGACTTATTTGGAAACCGATATTCATTTTTCCCATTGTTATTGTTCTGTTTTCTCTCTCTACCCGTACCTCGAGAAATACTTAAAGACAAATAAGTGTCGTGTACGTTGATAAACCAAGGGATTTAATAAATGCGCAATCTCTTGGATGAGTATAACGAATCGATATTTGAATTATTATGCAAACAGTCAATATAATAAAAAAGAGCTTAAATGTTTCTTATATAAAAAGAAAGTAACCGAAATCTTTAAAATATAAACATTGATACAAAAAAAAAGAAAAAAAAATTTTTTCTTATAATTTTAGCACCTATGTTTGAAGTATCTTTCTTAAAAAAAAAAAAAAAAAAAAAAGAAAGGAAAAGATAATTTTTATGCAAACGATCCCTTGACGAAATTCTCTTTGTCTCTGCAACAGTTTTCGACTTGAGATTTCAAGCGCGTCAATTTAAAAATGTAAACTATCATTAATAAATAAGAGATACAAATAATAAAATGAAAAACCATAGTTATTTATTATTAGTAAAGTTTTTTATATAACACTGTTAAACTTTATCATTTTTTGAAATAAACAATCCAGCAATTCTATTACTTTAGAAGAATTTGGCTTACTTTTTGATTTCTCATGTTTCTGCTGTGTTTTTGGCGATTGCACAGAAAAATTTAATTTCATCATTAAAAACTTTAATATAAAAAAACTCATTCCATGAAATCATGTGTTTATTACTAGATTAGGGTATTTTCACCTATAAATAATAATAAAAAAAATTCTACTTGAGCATTACAGTCGAATGATTCTTTCATTTTAGAAGCTTTTTATCAGTACAAAAAATATATATTTTATACTGAAATTCCATCGAAGAATTTGCAAACGTTTTCGAAGTGAAAAAAAAACTAGTTCGGACCCCCTGCTGAATATAAGTTATAAAACTTAGTTTTTAATTATTGTAATCACTCTCCCATTGTGATCCCATTGTGATCCCAAAAATAGCTGGATTTCATTTGGTAGTTCGATAAAATAACTTGACCCAATATAAATGAAAAATAGACTGACTCTGTATGAGAATCACTGTAATGTACAATATATAATATAATATAATACATAATCACTAGAACAATCACTGTAATGTTCTGATCGCTATTTATGCATCTATGTCTAATTTAAACCAAATTACTGCGACACATTTTTTTTATTTTCCCGATTTCGAACTCTTTGATACACGTGCTAATGTATCAGTGTTCTTCCACTGTTCTTACTTTACTTTTGTCATACTTGAGATTCAATTTACGATTCATTGATATGTTAATATTTCGAAACAAAAAAAAGCTACGCAATTTGCAAGAAAATTGAGATGATTGTTTCATTACACTGTTATGTTTGAAAAATTAACAAGAATTTTTTCAAATTAACGCCATTTATTACAACGGGAACTCGAAACAGAGATTTGAGGGAATTCTTCAAGACTTTGTTAGTAGATTAATGTATTCGTAATTGAATACATCTTAAATTGAATAATTTTTAAAAATATAAATAATCCCGCAATTTACTTATTTTAGGAAAACGTTATTTTATGCAGAAACGTCCACGCTTTTATTTTGTTAATGGAATAACTTAAAGGGTTTTCAAGGTGGAGAAAATAACGCATTAAGTTAGTGAGTTAATAACACATTATAAAATATCATTTTTGATTGCTGAAACCTGCATTTTCAAGCAGCTGCTAGATTATTGTACAACAATTCAATAATTTGACGAGATAAAGCGAAAAAACACTAACGCGTAAAAGAAAAATGAGGTTAACTTTATGAACTGATAATATACTTTCCATTTGTTAATACTTCAAACATAGATTAAGTATGTTGGAAAATTAAACTACATTATTTTCATTTAATACATTTGTCTTCTTCATTTTTCCAAAATTCTATTCAGTTAGGTTCTATAAACTGTTTAATAACATAGCATTTAAAAAATCCCCGAAAAGCATTTCATTGATAATTTTGTCTTGAAAACAAAAAAGAAATTATATAACTTTATATAGCGGATTTCAGTTTGCAGTTTCTTTGTCCTAGGTTACGGAGTAATATTATGCAATTTATGCTAAAGTTACCTAAGCAAATGTTGGGTTTACAGGAATTTGACCAAACGTAGTATATAAGTCATGCTGGGATTACATAACGTTCTTCTCCGTATAGTTCTTTTAAGAAGTGAGCATTTGAAAATGAGCTGTTTTGCTTATGAAACATGTACTGATTCGAGAAATGTAAATTTTGAATTTACAAAGCAGAATTTGTAAAATGTATCGGAATAAATTTACAAAATCTTTTCGACGCCTGGGTCGAAAAAGGTATTGACTTAGTTAGCGCTGAAAAAAATGCCAATTCAGATGTCCGGTCGAAAAAATTTGATTGAAATTTTTGAATAATAATAAAATTGAAAGTTGTAAATAATAATGATACTCAATAATTTTTCTCACTACAAATGGACTGAGAGAACTACACGGCAAAAGTTACCATTCAAATGGTGAAATCTATAAAATTTACTACATGAATGGTTAAGATTACCATTAAAATGGTAAATTTTACCACTTAAATGGTAAACTTCACCACATGAATAGTAAAACTATATCAGTTTACCATTGGATTTTTTCAGTGTGGATAGCGATTTTCAGACAAAGTTTTACTGTTTTTTAATTAATATAAATTGATTGATTGATACGATGACTATAATTTAAGTTGTCTAATATAATAACAGAAAAATAAAAATCGATTAAAAGTTTAGTAGAACTGCAGACAATGATGTGGCATCAATATGGCCCGGATGAGGAAACAATTTTTATCAGATCCAGGCTGAAAATGTTCCCCTATCAGGGCCATACGTCGTGCATTGCATGTTTGTCATTACCATATCAACTTCTAGTAGGCAAATGTGATCCATGATTGACAGTTCCGATCTAATTTGTGGCGCTGACACATGTGTTAACACATTTGGCGTCAACTTTTACGTGCAACAGACTGCCGATTTGAAATTCGAGTGTGTATTGCACAACGCGCTTGGTCATCGCACGCGCGCTCGGGCGCAAATGCAAACACTTACGCGTGGCAGAATGAGTCTACGCCACGGCGGTCAATTTCCCACAAACGTCGTCGGCACTTTGACTTCTGACATTTCCCGCAAAAATGTCCACCCGGCTGATAACTGTCGCGTCGTCTAACAACGCACTAACGGACCTCGCGTACGAAATATCGCAGTAGTAACTATGCTTATTGAAATAGTGTTCATAACTATTCTAGTAACAAAAATAAATGGTATTGCTTCACTATTTAATAAGTAAAAGTTTACTATTCAGAGGTTCAGGTCAATATCCAGATTTTGAGAATCAATCATTATAAGCAATTACACTGAAAAAAGAAAAAAAATAGTAACCATAGCCATTCAAATAGTTATCATGACTATTTCAATAGTACAGTATTAGTACAAATGGTATTATAAATAGTAGTGATGGCATAGAAATGGTACATTCTGGTATAGAAAACCGTCATTTTTCTCCCTTGAGAGTTTTCGAAAAATATCCTTTTTTTAGCTTGTAGCACAATGCAAAATGTATGAAGTTGAAACGAAAATTATTACTTCGTACAATCACAACCCTTCCTAACTTCTCGGTAGATAATTTCTCTTTTTACTTCCTTAATATATAATATACTATTATAATACGACACTTAATCAGAGATGAGACGTAAATAAGTGTCTGAATATCTTATTTTAAGACACTTTGGAAACGCTTCTTTTCTTCCTCTCGAAGCGATTTTTGTAAGTGTAAAAATGTACATTAGGCGCATTTTACTGCGAGGAAGCAATGTCTCGCGACTCAAATAATCGAGAGCTAATTGCTTCGCTCATGAGTCGATAACCTTGATCTCCGTAGTTATAACATCGCTGTTCAATAACTTATAATCAAGGATGAGATCCGAAGAACGCGCGATTACGATTTTGTAATATCAACTGGTCGCGCTCGCCACGGATTTTATTATCTTGTTTACACGCATTACAGCGTTAGTCAAAGTTCACGTAAAAAATGCTTTATGGTGTTTTTACTCTACAACTGTGTGCTTCTTGGTAATGCACATCAATAAATTTTTTCAACAATTGACCTAGTTCGGAATTTCGGTTATTTGCCAATAGTACACTCTAACCAAGTGTCTCGTTATGAGACATTTTTAATGATTGAAACATTAAAAGCGTTTCAGTTGGAAAAAATTAGGACACTTTTGGTGACTCAAAGATGAAAATTGCATTGAAACGTCTCAATTGAAACAAATTGATACACTTTTAATGTTTCAAGAAAAAACAAAGTGTCAAAGTATTTCAGTTGTAACGAAATGAAATACTTTTGGGTAAATTAAATCAAGTACTTTTTTTACTGGATGGAGATCGTATTGATTACTGCTTAAACATACAGATGCTCTCATCCAAATGATTTCTAACTCAATGGTATTATTTCTTCCCGTATTAAATTCTAATTCCCCTAGGAAGACAATGATTCCGAAATATTCAAATCTGATCAAAACCTTTCTTTTTTTCGGAATCAAAACTATGAAATAAAAATTGATCGTTTGACAATCGTTTCCTCATACTGAATCCAAGACTAACGTGCTGTACAACGTCGACAGTTAAATTGCCGATCATAACCGCCTTTCATCTCCCGCGCGATTCAGTTTCGTCATACATCCATCGCGAATAGGCCAATAGTTCGATACAAATTTTACGACGTTACATAAGTCACGTAATGCAGTTTACGAACACATTTACACATCCAATTTCACACACACACACACACACACACACACACACAATATGTGATAAAATAGATAAGAAAGATGCAACCTTCACCTTGACAATGACATTTTTTCCTTCCTCAATCGCAACTACATTATCATCTCATTGGCAATCATCTTTTTTCTCTTCTTTTTTTTTTTCGATTTCGTCCTTAGTTTTGACGATGACTCGACGAAAACGAAAAAAAAAAGAGCAACGAAGCGCAAGCAAAGCCTTCGTACGCGCAGCCTTGGCAATAAATGCACTTGTCGGGCTAAGGAACTTTAAGCCAGTGGAAGCCAGCGGAAAGGTTGCGCGAGCCTCAAACTGTCGGGAAATCTGGTTACGTAACGTCTTGAGTGTGACGCGCGCGAAACGAGCCGGCTAATTGCAGGCTCGGCTCGTCGCCGACTATTGCGGTTCGCAAGTTCGCAAAGTGCGCGCGTACAAACAAACAGACACGCTCGCGCATGAAAGCACTTACGCGCGAGCCAATGTCGCCGGCTTACGTAATCCCGCGAATTTTGCATTTTCCATCGGCATTATGCAATCGCAGATACGTACCATAATAATTTAATCCTTGAAAATTAATTAAACGCAGCTTTTCCTCAATTCGAGACGCAATAACGCTTTGGGCTTAACGGCGCTGCGTTTCTGCAGTATTTGATTAAACAAAAGGGAAAAAAGGACAATTAATGCAGGGGAAAAGAACAAATAGTGTACTGTTTGTTGAAACTGCTAAAACGTTATACTGAGAAGAAAAAAAGATTGTACCTCCTCGAGATGGTAAGAAAACAATGGTACAATCTTACTATCTTCGAATGTGCGACACTGGGTTTCACCATGGCGCCACCTACAACTCAGGTGGGCCAAAACAAAATGGTGCAATCTGGATGGTACGATCTATTTCTTACCATCTAGAGATGGTGAAATCTTTTTATCTCAATGTGTTAAAACGACTGTCTTATTTTGAGACAGTTTTAACGATCAAGACTTTAAAAGTATTTCATTTGTAACGAAATGGGACACGTTTGGTTTCTCAAATATAAAATTGGTTCAAAATAAGATAAGTGTAAATTTCTACTGTATAAATGGCAATTAAAGTATGTCACTATTTGTAATGGTAAAAGGGAGGAGGCAACTGACTTCATACGAATCAGTACTGTTTGAAAAAGTTGCAACTTTAATGTATTGAAATAAAAAATTACTTTTCTAGTACGATGTCTTAAATATTTTTGTAAATTTAACCAGAATTCATGTTTTTTGTTTACTTAAATGTTCACCAAGTATGATGAGACATTTTTCTTCTTCGAGCGTTATTTTTGTAACAGTGAAATTCTAACCTCAATTAGTCGCATTTGATATCTACTAATTTTGATACAGTTATCATGTTTGAAACACCAAAAGTGTCTTAATTTGTCACAAATATATACCATTTTGTAATATTAAAAAAAAAAAATCATGATTACTATTTCAATGATCATAGTTATGATTTGATTTTCTCAGTAAAGAAAAAGAATACATATTATAATAAGAAAACTACATAATACTATTAGTATACAGAAACAAATAAATAATTCACTCCTATTACTTAAATGATAAATCAAGTATGTTACTATTCATTTCTCTCAATTTTGACGGCAAATTAGTGCGATTCGCGGTCTGACCTTTGAATACTTTTATGACTTCGTTTTAATTATACGAGAAAAAAGAGATAAATAAAATTTGCTATTAATTAAGCAAATTAAGCACATAAGTCATTAAAATGATATATACTTAACTTTTGAAATAAATTGCGGGAAATTTATTGTATAATACATACTTAAATAGTAATTTACTTGAAACAAAAAATCTCGTGTATAGACTGGTTCCAGAATTATTTGTAAATCATTAATCTTTATAACAAAGCCTTTCATTAGTATTTCATACAAATAATAATTTTTGGCCTATTTTTGTCTTCACTTATTGACTTAAGAATCATCTTCTTTGCAAACAGTCGACGCTGCTACGATAGAATTATTATTTCCAAGTCAAGTACACGCGCGCAGATGCTACGAACTGATTTTTTAAAAGCTGAATAAAAGGTGACACAATGGATCTTTTACCTCCGCCTGTTATCGTTAATATCGATGGTCTATTATATGCGCTGTGCGCTGATTTTGTATTCAAATATATTTCTATTATGTTATATATTTTACCTCGTCCATACTGACTAGAATAAAAAACGTAGGTACTTCATGTTGCATTATGGCGATGGATATCTACAATGCATACGTTTCTTTCTCTTTTCAGTTATATAATTTAAAACGTAACAATGATTCAAAGTAAGATATTTATAATATGAGATAACTTATACAAATAATAAAATTACAGTTCATACGTGCTTCAAAATCTTGTTTAAATTAATTTAAACAATTAATTAAATTTTGGGTTAAAGAAAAGTTTACTTCCCTTATGTAAGAAAAAAATCTTTTACTTCAAATCATCAAGTGGTACATTATGTTAAACGACAACCTCCAAATTTTATTTTAACACAAATGTTATGTTGATTTTTTTCATGCTGAATCAATATCAGTAAATATGTTGGATTTTTTTTTTTTTTTTTTCAATTATCATTCATTGTAATTGCGGTTTAAATGGAAAATGTTTTCTTCACTCGTAACTAGAATATGCGAGACGATATGAAAAATCACCTTAAATACTGTACTTTACCATTCCAGTATTAACTTTTATAAGATGGTTTTGTCAGTGTGACTGACGTCAAAGATGAGGAAAAAAAGAAACTTTGATTCTGAATTTAACTTTAATGTAATAATGTAAACTAATTGGGTCAGCGCATTTTCAAACCATCGTGATAATACTTTTTATATTATTATTATGATCAAATTATACATTGCTTTTGTATTGAATAACCCATGTTTCCCCTTTTTTCACCCCCTGAATTGTCTCCATTTCACTGTCACCGAGCGTGCATCATCGCCACTTTGTTATCTAAGAAATACAGGTGCTTGCATCTGAAATAATTTGTAAATCAAATTCCGTATGAATTGATCCTTACAAACATAATGAAGATTGGTACATTGTCAGAAACACAGTGGAATACGTCAATTGCAGGGGATAGTGATATAAGCATGTACAGCAAATCCAAACCGTCCCCTAGACATTCAATCCACATATCTCAATAGCTGCTATTTTCGAGTCAAACGCATTAATTTTACTTCCACCGACAATTGTCGTCAGAGGGACGAATTTTTTAAACTTGTTTTCCAATTTTTAATAACTTTGTTTTATATTTTGTTGACCATAATACGAGCGTTTCAATTTTTTTATACGTAACGATTGAATTTTTTCTAATTACAAATAAAGTCGAGGTAATACTTATTTAATTAATTATTTCGTTTTCTCCTTCAATTATTCAATTCTTGATTTGAGATAGAAATATAATTATCATATTTACAGCCTGACAGTCGTTGAAGGAAATCGCTTTTAATGTTTTGTTTTTTCTACAATTCAGTAGGTAGTCGCTGACCTGTGAAACGAATCATCTCACCAATTATGAAAACAATCGGAAAATTCAAGTCAACGTCTGAAAAATCACGAGAGTCGGTTTTTTTCGCGATAATTATTATAAGGCGCGTTATGGCAAGCGTTCAATTGAATCGATTCCTTCCGATGAAATGACTCTCTTAATTACGGCGAAAAGTTGCGGATCTCGGTTTCGTGCAAACTCAACTTTTCAATCATTGAAAATGTATTAAAACATATTTGTTCTAAATCGAGATGAAAATATCAATTTGATAACAAAAATTGTCACTTTTAACTATGAAGTGTTTTCTACACTGAAAAACCCAAATAGTAAAAATTATTATTCAAACAGTAAAAATGTATTGGTTTTACCATATAAATAGTGTAGATTACTAATTAAGTTGTAACTTGTACTATTTAATTGATAGTTCTTATAATTGAATTATTTCGGGTTTAAAAACTAAGAAACTTTTATATTAAATTACATTGTTATATTTACAATATATATATATATATATATATATATATATATATATATATATGTACAACATATAATGTTCATATATAATTCAATATAATATGTAACAATTTGCATGAAAAATCTTTTGTAAATATTTCAGTAACTTTTATTAAGATAATGTATGATTATTATGAAAGCTATCATATTGTAGCAAATTTTATTTACATAATTTCACTGTATATATAATTAAATGTATTTTAGCATTTACGCAAACATTAAATGAGGGAACTTGTTATGTTCTTGTTAACATTTATGTTTATATTTTATTTTCAGAAACAAATTGTGTGATGATGCAGATACGTCGGATATTTTCAGCGGCTAAGGTAATTAAATGTATTATTTTTGATTAAATATTACGTAATATTCTAATGATTAAAACAATGTTTATATATATTACGCGTTGATGGCAACATGTCATCATTATGTATGATAATTGAAAGATCATTTCATTTTTATTGAATAAGTTATTAATTTACTTTCAACTGAACTTTAGAAGAAAAAATTAATTATACACCGAATATTGCTGAATGTGACAGATTTTTCACACGAACCGATACATTCCTGCATCTTTACTAACACCACACTAAAATTGATTCATAAATATAGAAAAATATAGAAAAAAAGAAAAAAAGATATAAGAAAAAAAATTGAAGATATTAAATGTAATGATATTGGTGAAAAATTTCATCTATTCATTCACAGAGAAAAAATCCGTTGTGCAAAAATGTTTATTAAAAAGTATAGGAATATATTATTAGATCTTTACGCTAAAAAATGTCTATAAATTTAAAAAATATGTATTGTAAAATTTAAGTACAGTTCAAAATAGCAATAAGCAAAAAGCAATTCAGGAATTATAAATGAAATGATGAGAAAATATTTACAGTAGAGAGATTTTTTTTATCTTTTGCATAGCTAAAACTAAAAAGTTATAAAAACAATTTTCAAAAAATAATGAAGCAACGTTATAAAACTAATGAATAAAAATACGATAATCAAAAAAAAAAAAAAAAAAAAAAAAAAAAAAAAAAAAAAAAAAAAAAACCCTGCCTTTTAACATAAATTTCCCGCTGGTAATACAATAAAAATAAAATACAATTATATAATACATACTACTTTTTAACACATTCTACATCACGACCACTACAGTCTCGTATTAGAGCCTCTACTCTCTACTTCTGTGTTAACATGTTTATGTCGTCATCGTG
>JABFOV010006460.1:0-10641 GCA_022817685.1 Aradophagus sp. ZL-2020
GGTAATCAGTAATCGAACATTTTACGTATTATACAAAAGTTTCTCACAAGAGCTTTCAGTCTTCGTCAGAAGTATATAATGACATGATTTGTCGTAGTACTCACACATTGAAATCATCAAACTTACGTCAGTGTTAATAGTTTGTAATTACCCACTGTCGATATTTGAATGTATTTCCCTCAAGTTAGGTTAGGATGGCGTTAGGTATAAGTAGAATATAAGATACAAGCATTTAATTCTACATAGGTTATATTTCCGTTAGGTTAGATAAAAATACAAATAGATCATACTGTCATGTGTATGTAGGTTATACATAGGCATCAATCAGACCAATTTCCCGAGAAAGTTAGTACTTTATATGTTTTTGATCGAATGAATTAATAAACATAAATGTACTGCATGCTGAGTAGGAAAATTATTATAATTGGAGTAGTTTCTTCCTGAAATATTTTAAACAAAATTTTATGAGTTAGTATAGTAATTTTTAATGCGTCAGCATGGAAAGGAAAGTTAATGTAAGTACTAGTATTTTGATTCTTTATATTGATTTCAATAGACAGTAAAACAAATTTTCTTGTTTTTCATTTTTATCATACTGTATTATGTTCTTTAGTGGAATGAGGATTTATACCTACTTTCTAAGACAGTATAGTAAAGTTAATTCTTCCTTATAATTCTTTTTTTTTTTTTTTTAAATTTGTTTGCCGTGTATAATTATATTAAGTGTACAACTTTGCTTCCGCGGTTTGTTCATAGATGGCTGCAGCACCATCTATTAATCGATATAAGTAGATTGACTATGTCACATAGTAAACCTGCACATTGGTAAACATAGCCGCAATATCACAATAGTGGAATTTCGTTTGCATCATAACTTTATTCTCGATTGAAATTGTCAAATTATATGCCAAATACTCGTCATTTGCGAGAAGTCTTGATTTTTTGTTTTCCATCAAAAAATGATAATAATATTAATAAAAATATAATAATTTAATTAATATAATAATTTATATTTTAACTAATATACATGTACTTGGCGTACATTCTGATATCATTTACATTATCCGAAAAATATTTGCATTCCGAAATACTTATATGATATTAGCAAAAGGACTCATTATTATTAATTTGGTAAAAACTACGTTATTTATAGAGTCATTTTTTGTACTTGGCCATAACTTTTCAAATATCTTAAAACGAGTGTTTTAGATATCATATATTGTTTTGCTTCACATCAAATTCAAATGTATAAATTTAGTATTAATTTTGATTATGTAAGCATTTTTGTTTTGATTTTACGTGTGTTACGTGATAACTGTAGCGCTGTTGACTAGTTTTGTATCGCGATAGCATTTCAGTCTGCATTAAGCAAGTAAAACGGTCGGTTGGAATAAACGACACATTACGAAACACTAATGCCGTTTTATTTTGAAATCACCAAGCACCATCCCAATTTATTCCACCATTTTGACACACAAAATTTTACAGTTCAGAAGCGCGATCGGAACCGTTGAGTGATTTTTAAATGCAGACTATTAGTTGAAAGTTGAACGGAACACAAGTTATTATTTTTATCGTAAACCGTTCGTTCTTTTCGATTGACTCGTATTATCGTGAATCAAGCTTTATTTTGCCCAATTGGTAGTCGCGAAGTTTCGAACGAGCCACTGACTTTATTTTCGAACGTTTTGAAGCAGTATTTTTCGTTCGTCGTAACTGGCACTTGTGAGCTCGCCAATCTCTCGGAATAATGCGTTGTTATTGCTCGTACATCTATCATCTTGTATTCGAGCTTAGTTCTCGCAGTGTGCAAGTGACTGTTTGATTTATTTTTCAAATCTATTGCACTTTTTGATTACAAATGCCGAGACAATATCAGTTACCTAACCTACAAATACACGTGTCTGAGAGTAACCGGCGACGCCATTTGTGATTCCCCTTCTTCCTGCTGACGTCATCACTGAAGTCGTTGTTTACATCGCCTGATGGATCCAAACAATTTCACAGTTGCAGTGTAGAGAGAATTATTACTTGAACGAAAATTATCAACTGGAGGAAGAAAGTCAGATTTAATTTCCCGATTGAATGACAATGATCCAGATTGGCTGGTCAAGATAGAGCAGGCTGAAGTACATGATGAAGAAGTAGGCAGAGAAATTTTACTCTTTCGTAGAGTACGTGATCTCTTGAAACGTGAGTTGGAGGTAACGTGACGTGAGCGAGATTTAGCTGCAATTGATAATGCTCAAAATGTAGGTGGCGCAGGGTAAAGTATTTAATCCGATTCACGCATTAACACGTTACGTGCTCTTATAAGTGACTTTAGTGGACAAAAAGGAACTTGCGAAGGATGGATCAAACAGCTTGATTCGATCAAAAACATTTATCGTATTGATGAAGATAACATGAAGATTCTCATTAGCATGAAGATGAAGGGCAAGGTCATGGAGTGGTTTCATTCAAAATCGGAGCATTTAAGTCTCACATACCCACAATTATGTGAGAAAATAAAAGCAATGTTTGATAATTAATTCGCAACAATGACTTTGAGAAAAAATTTCGAGAGACGGACATGGCAACGTAACGAGTCCTTCAGCGAATATTATCATGAAAAGGTTATCCTTGGCAATCAAGCTTCAGTTCCAGAGTCAGAAATGATGAGTTATGTCATCGAGGGGGTTCCTGATCCAAGACTTCGTCAGCAGGCAAACATGTTCCTGTTCGAGAGTGATGCAGATTTATTGGCAGCGTTCAAGCGTGTTTCTCTTGATGATTGTCCTCAAGTTCAAAAAGTCAACAACATGACAACGCAGAAAACTACTTCTACTGATGGTACAACGAAACCTGCCAAGCCGAGATGCTATAACTGCAACGCTGTGGGTTATCGTACAACTGATTGCCGTAAGCCAAAACGAGAAAAAGGTAGTTGTTTCGAATGCGGGAGTATGGAATATCAAATAAAGGCTTGTCCAGTGAAGTCAAAGAAGAGTAATTTAACTAAAATCCAGGGTGATTCGTCAAAGACAGCGGTATGTTTAATTAATCTTTATGTAGTACCAGTGAGGTATCAATTATTACATTCTTATCTTAAGGAACAAAATTATAATTTTAATGCAATTGTAGATTCAGGATCACCAATTAGTCTGATTAAAATAAGTTGTGTTCCGGAAAATGTTAATTTAATTGAAAATGATAGTGGAAAACTATTTTATGGTATTAATGCGACAAAATTAGTAATTCTAGGTATTTTTGATGGAACTTTTAAAATTAATGACATTACATTAAAAATTAAATTTCATGTAGTTCTGAATAATACTATTAGTTATGATGCTTTATTGGGAAGAGATTTTATATCTTCACCTCTTTTAGAGATTTCATTTGAAAAAGATATTAAAATTAAAAAGAAGAGTCCTGAAATACAATTGGAAGACGAAAAATTTTAAACAATATCTTTGATATCAGTTATGTTGAAAAGTATTTTAATGTAAAAGATGAAATAAACATCGATCCTAATTTTAATCATGAAATTGCTTGTGAAATCAGAAATATTTATGAATCTGTTTATTTATCTAAGATCTATGGGAACACAGAAGTGGAGGACTGGAAGATAAACATTGTTTTAAAACATTAACAGCCAATTAGTTCAACACGTAAAAAATTTGCTTTTTCGGACAAAGAAAAATTTAGAATTATTTTGGACGATCTTCTGGGAGATGGAATCATCAGGCCCAGTAATTCACCTTATGCGAGTCCCACACGGGAAAAAAAGTCGTTGTTGAATTTACAAATTCTCAACGTCAAATCCACAACGACAATGATGCGAGAAACCTAACCTCGCGAGCGAAACGAAGAGAGAAATAAAGACATCACGTGACATCTTGTATCATTGTTTCGCTCGCGAAGTTAGGTTTCTCGCATCATTGTCGTTGTGGATTTGACATTGAGTATTTGTAAATTCAACAACGTCTTTTTTCCCGTGCATCGTTCTGGTCCGCAAGAAAAATGGAGAAATCAGAAAGTGTGTGGACTACCGAGAACTTAATAAAATAACGGTCAAGAATAATTTTCCAACACCTTATATTGAAGACCACCTTGATCAATTGCAAAATAAACGTTATTTTAGTAGCTTAGATCTGCGAAACGGATTTTTCCATGTAAAAATGGCCGAAACTTCTATCAAGTACACATTTTTTGTAACCCCATTTTGTCAATTTGAATATCTGAAGATGCCATTCAGTTTGACTAATGCTTCTCGGGAATTTCAACGTTACATTTATAGTGTTTTCGAACCTTTGATCCGTCAAAATAAAGTGTTATTATATTTGGACGATATTCTGATTGCGACGGAAACGGTTCAGGAGCATTTGTAAATTTTGAAGGAAGTACTTCAGATTGCAAGAGAACATCGTTTGGAATTTCGCCTGTATAAATGCAAATTTATGTACACAGAAATTTCATATTTAGGGTACTTAATAGATGAAAAGGGAATTCGACCAAATCCTACAAACGTGGAAAATATTATTAATTATCCAGTTCCAAGAAATGCAAAAGATGTTCACAGATTTCTAGGCATTGCAAGTTATTTTCGTTGATTTGTACGTAACTTTTCTATTATAGCGAAGCCACTTTATGATTTAATTAATAAGAATGCTACGTTTAAGTTTGGCCCTGAGGAAATGAGCGCATTCGAGATGCTTAAAAAACAGCTTTCACCACAACCTTTACTAGCCGTTTATTCACCATTATTAGAGACAGAGTTACACTGTGACGCGAGTTCTACGGATTTTGGGGCAATTTTAATTCAGGAGCAGTTTGATGGAATTTTTAAGCCAGTGGCATATTTCAGTAAGCGCACGCGTCCCGAAGAATCTCGCTATCATAGTTTTGAGTTAGACTGCTTAGCTGTTATTAAAGCAATTAAACGGTTTCATGTTTACTTATACGGCATTAAATTTAAAATTCTAACAGACTGTGATAGTTTTCGGTTAACATTGGCAAAGAAAAGCGTCAATCCGCGTATCTCGAGATGGGCAATGTTCCTTCAGGACTATAATTATGAAATTGTTCACCGACCTGGAAAACTTATGGCATATGTTGATGTCTTAAGTCGTTGTTATGCGATTCTTGTATTAGAAGCAAATACTTTAGACGAAACGTTAGCTATAGCTCAGGGACGTGATCATAGCATTAGAGATTTGAGTAAAAAATTAGAACGTAAATTAAAAAAGTTGAATCAAATAAATGGGATCAGCAGCTTGAGCGTGCTGAGTTTGCAATAAATAATACTGTTATTCGTTCAACTGGCGATACACCGTATCAATTGTTATTTGAAATCGATCAATTTGGTAACATTCATGACCAATGCGATCTTTGTTAAAAATACACGACTCGGAAGATAGAGATTTAAATACAATTAGAAAAAATGCGACCGTTAAAATTGAGGAAAGTCAAAAACAAAATGAGCGCTATTATAATGCGAATCATAAAAAGTCTATTACTTACAAAGTCGGAGATTATGTAATATTAAAAAATGTAAACACGAGGTCAGGAGCAAGTAGAAAACTTATTCTAAAATTTAAAGGACCTTACTTGATTAAAAAGGTTTTAGATAATGATCGATATGTGATATGCGGTGCAGATAATTTCCAAGTAACGCAGAAACCATACACTAGTGTAGTTGCTCCTGATTAAATGAAAATGTATGTTCCAAATTGAGTATTATATAAAATATTGTTAAATTAATTGTTAGATTGATATGAAATGCATAAATATTTAATCTTTGATATTTAATATTTAATATTTAATCTTTAATTGACTATTTGTAATCGCAAAGAATAAACTGTTAATCGGGACGATTAACAAGGTCAGGAAGGCCGAAATATAAGCATTTTTGTTTTGATTTCACGTGTGTCACGTGATAACTGTAGCGCTGTTGACTAGCTTCGTATCGCGATAGCAATTCAGTGTGCATTAAGCAAGTAAAACGGTCGATCGGAATAAACGACAAATTACGAAACACTAACGCCGTTTTATTTTAAAATCACCAAGCACCATTCCAATTTATTTGACCAGGCTGACACACACAATTCTACAATTATTTATTTAGATCTAACCAAATCATTACTTCTACTGGCTTTTGAAATTAGCTGAGTAGTTCTGATTGTTTGTATATTGTAAGGTGGTAAGCTGACAAAACCACATTTTTCCCCCAGGCCGGTGGCAAATACCCGACGAGCGTTAGCGTTATCTATTTTTATATTGTTTTTGCTAAAGCTCCAACATTTTAGTATGATTTTTTTACATAATTATCTTTGCGAGGTTCTCAAACGACACATGAGGCTACAAAAATGTATAGAAAATTGTCAGAAGCATTCGATCAATGGTTTTGGAAGCATTTTGTATTTTGCTATTTCTTTTGTCAATTAATTGGAACTTCTTTCATGCGAGCTACAATCCGAGGTTCTTGTCTTGAGTGAGGACAAAGGAGGTCCCTGCGAATTTGGAGTTTCCAGCGTTGTGATCCGCGGCCAAAGGAGGGGCAATGAATCGGCACAATAGCTATTGTGCCGATTCAGCGAGTGGAAGAGAGGCTGCAAGTCGACCCCCCAACGTCGACCAAAACAGGTCCCTTAAGCTGGCTCAAACAATACAGCTCAGTAAAAAAAAACCTTAACAATATTTAGAACTCATTTGTTACTATTTAATTACCGGTTAAACAAATTAATTACCTCATTTTTTAGAATGATATGGCGATTGAGCTGACGAAAATCAAAACCTAGCTCAATCAACAATAATACACATGAAACTGGGCATTATGCCTGTTGGCGATACGCCAATCTTTTTCTGTTTCTTACTAATTCTTGCCATCTTCTTTGTCTTTGCTACTTTAGTTCGCTTTAATTTGTTGTTACCATTTCTTTATTTGCTATTGCGTTATCTTTTCTTATCTTTGCGATTTGCTTCTGCCTGTGCTTTTACTTTAATTTAGCTTGTTGCGTTAATTCACTTTTACTTTAGTTATTGCCTCCGATTTGCTACTTTAAGTTATTATAAGTTTGTTTTGCGATTTATTTACTACTTGATTTATTTATTTGAATTTAATTTTGTCACTTCGTTTCAGCGCTATTTTGTCATGCGATTTTACTGCTTTATTATTTGCCATTGTATTATATTATTTCTGTTATTTTGAATTTTGCGATTATTGCGTTATTTACTTTTGTTATTAATAAAATTGTTGATTTCGATTCTTTACTTTAATTTTGAATTATTTGGTTATTGAGTTCGCTAATTCCATTTACAATTATTGTAATTTCATTCTGAAAAGGCATTCATAAAATATTTCTTGACGAAATTAAAGTATTTTCAGATTTTATTTCAAGAGTCATTTAACTTTGATTCTTACAGGAAAGATGCGTTGATTTCCAAGTATTTTGATTCAGATAAGTTTGGGAAAATACTTTAATTTCGTGTCCGTGAGCATCGTTGTGTGCGAGCCTACACATCGATGCTGCGCTCACCGACGTCGCGAACCAATCACCGGCTGGACCCCTCCAGCGACCACGGCGGCTCGCTCGCCGGCGAGCCTCGCTTCGCGGCTCGCGATGAACACTCGGTCAACAGGAACGACCACCGCCGGACGCTTGCTCCACAATTTTATGTATTTAGGTTGCCAGGCCACGGGCGAGAAACGTAAGTCCCTCAGTCCTCGACACCTTCCTTTCCCTGATCCCCGACGACGAGGTACTCGCATCGTGGATATCCTATCTTAATGCCACGGACTCAACAGCTACTGCGAGCCCGTGACATTCTAGGTCACCCGGCGGCGCATCCCGAGTCTGCGTCGCCGTACCCTCGCGCTTAAATAATTTTGATAAAACGTTGAAAGTAAATTTCTTTGCCCTCCGATTTGTGTCGCGGTAGAATCCCGCGGTCGCGTATCATTTGATTTAAAGTCATAATTTAAATTGACATTAACTCGGTATTCTTGGTTGTAATTAGTTTTAAGGTCTTGTTTAAATAAACTACAATTTGACCTCTAAACCTTATGCTTTTGCTTTACTTTGCTTGCCCTTGCTCTGCCCGTCCCGTCTGCATGCTTTCTATCTAATGTATTAATTGATTAACGTAATTTTCAAAATATTCGTTGTTAACTTTGAAACCAAAGTAAAAGTTCTCATTCTTTTCACAATCAAACTATTATTTGTATTCATACAATTTGCTTGCTTTGCTTTGAGTGCTTTTGATTTGAACATTAAAGTCTTGTTTTCCTTTTTGATCATTTTAAATTATCAAGATCTACTGCTTGATTTTTACACTGCTTCTGAGAACTAGCAATCACTTTCAGTTGCGGTAAGTGAATTAAACATTATTATTCCCTTTAGCCTCCGCTCAATATTCCAGCTTCTGATTAGCTGAGATTTTTTTGCGTTCGCCAACAATGCCGAAAAAAATTAATTACCAATTAATTACTACAAATATATGTGACTCACGGATCATTGGAGGCATATTTAAAAATTTTAATCATAAAGATAAACATGAAATGCATAGTCTGTTATTCTTACTGTCCGCTTTGAGTCTCTATCAAAGTCGTTGCTAGATATGTGCGGGCGGAAATTTTGACTTAAATGTAAAGCGCTAATCCAGCTCAAACTAAATTGATCATCAGTCATAACTTGTGTAGTCCAACTTCCAGATGGCCAATTAACATGAGAAGTCTTATCGGCCCGAGTCGATAAGACTTCTCATATTAATTTTGTGGGTCGAGTTAATTTGTGTCAGATAAATGTTTTAAATTTTGGCACGATTTTCAGCTAGCACATACCTCGTTGCACAAATCAGAGCCGAGCGGTGACTATTAATTTGACATACTAAATAACTAACTAAATGTCTAACTAAATGACTATTAGTCTTTTGCTCGGAGTCGATAGTGTTGGTGTCAATCCAAACAAATATACATATTTTCTTCTGCCTTTAAAAAGACTAACTTGTGTTTTCTTGTGATAACGCAGAGAAAACATTTATGGTTAAAATTAGCCAAAGATTATGGAAAAATTTTGTTTTAGTTATGGGAGAAAATGATCATTCTTATAATAAATACCATAATAAAACAATCCTTAGGTACGGTTGCATAGTTTACACAGTTTTGGGCAAATTTTTATCATAATGTTTTCTCAGTGAATTTCTTGATTACAATATCAATGTGTTGTTAATAATATAAGTGACTAACTTTATAAGATAGCTAGATTTGTTTTATACACATTTTTCTGGCTTGAAGTGGACTATTTTAATTTTATTTGTTATAAAAAAAATTGGAATGGAAAACCAAATAATAATTTAAATACAAAAAGTATCAATTTATTGTTAAAAAATGTAATAGTTAGTTCTATATGATAACTTGACTATTAAAAATTGTTTTTCTTTAAAATTTATTATTTACTATATGTACTTATTTATTTACTACTATTTATTGTGTTTGAATTTAGTCATAAATGTTATTTGTTTTGTAATTTATAATTTTGTTTTAAATGAAAACTAATTTAAACTGCGCCATCTGGCCAGGCGATACAGGAAACTAGCAAAGACAACGGATCGTACTGCCATCTGACGATGATTCGTAGTTAACTGGTATGCTTGCTGGTCAGTTAGGATGTTAGGAAAAAAAGATAGCGGATTTGTCACTTTTCAACATTTGACATTAGATACATTCGGGACACGAATTTTATTTATCAAGATAAATTATTATATCAAAATAAAGGACTCGGATAAAAAATTTACCTAGTGCACTTTTCAGAATATGACCCGTCTAATCCTACACATTTAATGCAATTCCCAAATGATGATACGAGTGAACGAATCCACCTGGTACACCTTCCTAATGATAACCCGCGTGATTGAATTTAACTAATGCACATCACTGCCAATGATCCAGGTGATCGAATCTACCTGGTGCACTTTCTTGTCTTCAGAGAAGTACACCAGGTGAACTCGATCACCCTGATTATCATCAGAGAAGTGCATTAGTTGGATCCGATTACCTGGGCCATCGTCAGGGAAGTGCACCAGTTGGATTCTATCACCCGAATCATCGACATAGAGTGCACCAGATGGTTTATACACTTGGATCATCATCAGGGAAGTGTACCAAGTACATTCGATTACCCGGGTCATCGTCAGGGAATTGCACCAGTTGAATTCGTTCACCCAGGTCATCATCAAGAAAAATGCACTACACGCAGAAAAATAAGATGGAAAAGTTAATGTGTTTTAAGCAAAGAATTCCTGTAAAATTAGGGGAAACGAACCTCAGAAGTAATTAACTGTAAGCATTCCCTTTTTTATAGGAAAAATTTACTTCAATCAAATTTCACACAAATATGTGAACAATGTCAATAATAGTTAGTAAATCTCCACTAATTTAGGGGACTTTTTAATAAAACTTCGTGGTATTTATGTATGTAATCTAAATTTCGGTATAAATGCAGACGTAATTCTAATGACATTCACTAATTTTTCCCTTATTTATTGGATTTATTTACATAAAATTATTGCATGTATTACAAATTGTATGATATATTTATTATCATGTTTTTATGACTTTTTCTTACAATTTTTAGATTTAAGAAAAAGAAATGTTTTATATTT
>JABFOV010006461.1:0-10640 GCA_022817685.1 Aradophagus sp. ZL-2020
GTACGTGTTGTTGTTACAGTTATACTCAATAGATGATCGATCTGCTGTTTAATGATGAGACTTACTTTCGTGTCGATTCCATATGTGTGTGGCATTGATACACGATTCAAAGTATGTTTCTGTGTTGTTCTATTTTGTATTGTTCTTCTGTCTTTATGTGTCTCTCTGGTGTTTTTTTTCTTTTTTTATTTTTTTTTTTTTCGTTTTTATAAAAGCCCGGTTAAACCTTTATGTTTTTTTTTTTTTTTTTTTTTTTTTTTTTTTTTCATTACTGAATAAATTTATTTGTAAGAGAAAAGTGTTTAATTCAGAGTTAAGTCGATTTAAAATATATTTTTCATTGAAAAAAAAAATCTATTTTTTACATCAAGTCTATTCTGAATTCATGACATGACAATGAGTTCATGATAAGTTATTTTTATGACAAATTTTATACAAACTACTATTGATGAAATGGGTATTTGTTCAATAGTAGAATTATACCATATGTTGGTAAATTCATTTTCATCTTTATCGACTGTTCTACATTGTTATTAACAAAAACAAAAATTCATTCAAGTATTACTTTTTATATTATTATAATAAATGTTCATAATTACAACAATTATGATGACCATGTTACTTATAATAATTACTCTATATAGTAATTAATTTTATATAATTACTAATCTGATTACAATTTATTTGTAACTTTTGGACTTTTATCTACATAATTTTTTATATGCTTGTAAAATTGTTTTATAATTTAAATTATTCCCATTTCTTTAATACATTTTATTTCAGGACACCCAGTATATTAGATAGTCTCAAGTAATATCTTTTTATGCATACTAATTCATTACGAATCATAAACGCCATCTCTTACCAAATGAAATTATTAGCACCGACCATGATTGTCGAGTCGATATTACATTTTGCTGTTTTCGGAATTTCTAGATTTAACTATATGGTAAAAAGAAAATACGATTATATTAATCTAATATAACAGTCTTACTTCAAAGTAATCTATAACAATTGATATTGATTCATGTATTTAAGGATTTACTGACTAATCAATGATGCACCGTTCATTAAGAAATTTCAATAAAGTATGAAGGAAACAAATTAAAAATACAAGAAAATCCAATACGAGTTTAATTTAATATACATATTTATGGGATACTGACTAAGTATTGAGATTGAATTGTAAAACTTGATTACAAAACCATTTAAACATATTGATAACTTTTCTAAATACAGTAAGAAACCTTAGAGTACCTAAGATTTTTACGAAATCTTAAAAGTTCAAAGGTCATCTCTCATTTAATTATTATTATTGTCTACAATCTTAATAACTGTTGCATTTAAAAACATGACGTGATTGTTATAACGGAATTCAAATTTCCCGCCCACGTAAACGGCCTGTGATTGGTCATTCGCCATTACATGCATGAGACGAAAGTGCAGGACGGAAATTCACTGTCACGGATCCACGAACACTGGTGCTCAGTGCCAGTAACAGCCAGTAATACTGACGGTGTTCCACTGTTTGTTCTTTCGTGCTCCGTTTTTGTCGATCAACACACAATAGAATAAAGAACAGCAGCAAAAAGAAGGAACATTTTCAACGTTTAAGTGCCGATTCGCATTACTACTGAAGCAATGTTGGCCAATGAACGTCACAGTGATTAGTTTGACAAGCCGAAAAAGGAGTTCCGCTGGTCGGTCGACGCGTCGAGCTTTGGAAACAAAGAATTTGTGCGAATTGACAGGCTCGTTGAAATGTCAGGAGCCCGTTAACGGGAGTCTAACCTCAAAAAGTAGTTGATCGGTTAGCATCCAAGACGTTATCGATCGGACGAGTCGAGTGTCCAAGTGCGCGGCCTTGTTCTCATCATCGGCTTTCGTATGACGAACGTGAATTTCGTCCGTGCTCATCGATAGCATTACTCTGTGCCGATTTAAAGGGGGGAAATATAGCGAATAGAACATGAGTTCGGTTTGGAAAAGGTTGCAGCGCGTTAACAAACGCGCTGCCAAGTTTCAGTTCACTGTTTCTTATCACGAGCTGACCCTTGAGACCACTACGAAATGGTAAATATAAGTTCATTTTCGCGGCGTGAGTCAGTGAGCCAACTCGAAACGTCATTTTAATCTTATATTGTTGCTTGGAATTATCTTAAAGGCAGCAGAAAGTCTTGACGTTTTGTGACATTTACTTATGCCTTTGACAGAATATTGTTTACTTTTTATGGTCGAAGTCTGTGGTCTTATTGCAAAAAATATTTGGATTCTTCATGACCAGTTTCTTTATTTATTTGTTATGTTGATACTGTTATGACATAGGTTTTATTATTTATCATGAGTTGATATAATGCCAAAACATGTGTTATGTGATGAACATAGATTGACAAAAGGAATTAACAATGTTGAAAATATCTGTCACAGCCCCTTATTAGAACAATAGGAAAATTTTTGAATTTTTATAAATGCATGAGTTGAAGTGCAAATTGTATGAAAAATAATGTACTTGTAATTAATAGTAGAAGAAAGTTTAACAAAACCTTTTTCAAGATACTATAAGATCCCAATTAAAAATGATAATTATGAATTCGAACAATAACAAACAGTCTTTTTATCCAGTTTTCATTTTTCATCTATCATTCATCATAGAAATTATGATCAAATTAAAACAAATATTGTTACTGAAAAATTATATAAGTAAAAACACTTTCTACTGTTTGAAAAAGAACACTTGAATTTATTAGAATATTGGGTAACAATTAATTTTGTAAGAATTGATTATAAAAATGTAATGGTTTTAAATTATTTATCGAAACATTTAAAAACACAAATCTGTTTATTGTTCGCATAATTAGAGATATAATTTTAGATGTTGAAGTTCACGTGAAATTTTAAATCACTTTCTGAATTGCTCAATCTCAAGAATATTTTTAGATCAGTTATGTTTCAACAAAACTGACTAAAAATATTGACTTAATTGTTAACGTTTGAAGTCTTCAGAATCACTTTTATGCCAATTATTTATAAATGTAGGTACAACAATTTATTTATGTAGATATTTCTGGTTATATGCGTTAATTAAATTTAATCTTGCACATTTAATTCAATCATTGATCAATAAATTATGTAAAGATTTGAGAAAGATTATTTTTTAATTTTATTTCCAATAGATAGGTTTTCATTTTTCGTTTTTGTGAAATTAAAATACATTTTAATTATACTTTCTATATAATAGAAAATTAGAATTACCCCAATTCACTATTAAAACATTAATTTATCATAAATATTTTTTTAAGTTATAAAATTAAACTTTTGTTGATAAAATTTTACCTTGTACATATGAAACTTATATCGGCTGATAATAAAATAACATTATTTTTTAGAAATCAACTCTTGCTTTTACTTCTGTTTTGACTTCATAAATAGGTCAAACATGCTTCTTTATTGTTTTGTATCATTAATAGTTTAACATATTAATAACTATTATTTTACTAATATAATACCAGTAATATTAAGTATCATTTATATTATTTGGTTGATACAATCAATCCATTATAAATGGAATCAATAATTGAAGCAGGTAATTTGAATGTTAGACAAATTTGCTGTTTTCGTAGTTTATAGAAAAATACTTCATAAATATAATATTGAATTATATTAATTAAACTCTAAAAATAAAAACTTAAATGTACTATGAAAATTAATAAGTTAATTACTATATTAACATGTTTTTCCCTTTTTTTCTTTTAAAATCTATATTCACTTGTATTTGTCGCCTTTAAAAAGAAGGAAGGTTTTCACCCTGACCTCGACTCTCTTCAAACGTCACTTTTTACATTGATAGTATTTCAATGCTTCTACTACACTTACAAACAAATAAAACTTCAAATAATCATCTTATATTTTTATAACAAAGAACAGACTTTCTTAAACTGTATTTGAACAATGTTACTGATGTATTAGTTTTTAAATATTATTTATATTTTATAAATTAAAACTTTATTAATACAATTTATAATTCAATTTATTATTAATTTAAAATATTAAAAATAATGAGGCAAAAATGTGTACAACAACGTAAGCATTTAACACTACATTATTAGATACTATATCCTATCACAGGAAACCGAACAAATTGAGCGTGGTTTGGACTAGGCGCAGCCGAAGAGTAAGCTCTGAGCCCCTGGAATGGGAACCCAGCCTTTGTGACCCATTAAAAGGTTCTGTCTGTTGGGCAGTACCAGATAATCATACTGTTTCCGTAACTTTGTTCAAAGATCCCAGAACACATGAGTTAGAAGATAAGGACTGGACCTTTGTCATAGAAGACGTAAGATAAAAAAATATACTTTTATATATATATGTATATGAAATAAATAACCAGACTTCTTATTAAAATAACACGAAAACGCATTATGAGTATTGATAATATAATCAATATCAAGTTTTTTTTTCATTGCTATTTTGAAAACAACAAGCAATGTAAAAATAAAAAAGAAAGTTGAGCATTGATTATTGATTTATGCAATCTATTTAAAAATATTTCCGCATGAAACATAAAATCAGTGAAAAAAATACCAGTTTCCTCACGAAAAAAAAAAAAAAAAACTTATCAATTTGACAAATTCACTTCAAGTATTCATAAACAGGTTTCTTCGACCGGCAAACATCGTCATGTCGCCGCTTATAATATTAACATGAAGAAGTATGCGACTCTAGAGTCTAGTCAACAACAGCTCAAAATTGACTTTAAACCAACGTCCAAAAAAATTATCAGCGCAACTCTAGAATGCACTTTATCCTGCGTTTTTCTTCGAGAAGGAAAAGCCACGTAAGATTTACCATCCATTGTTTTTAATTAAATTTCCATTTTTTTTACTCATGCTTTAATGATAATTTAACAAACTGTAAAAAGAATTTTCTTGAATTTTTAATTTCATGTGTAATAAATTTAATGTTTTGCTACTTTAAAATATAATGAAAATGAATGATATGATATAAATATATGTTTATGGCTTATTTTAATCAGGGACGAAGATATGCAGAGTATGGCGAGCTTGATGTCCGTTAATAATAACAGTGACATTGCTCCACTTGATGATTTTGATAACGAGGATATCCCAGAAGACGAGGAAGTGTCTATAAAAAACATGGATGCGATACTAGATATTTCTGCCCAATTGGACTTGATGACTAGTAGTCTGACTACAAGCGAGCTGACTATTTCGCCAATAAGTTGTCAGTTTATTGCTTGTTACACAACGATTATTTGCACAACGTTAATTTTATAACATTATGTGGAACAGAGATGATTAGTTTTATGATAGTTAAAGTATCAGACAAAGATGTCTAATGTTTCAAAATTGTTTATTTTTAGAGAATTTCTTTTATAACCTTTTATATGCTACTAAATACATACATATTTATTTTTCTCTTATGTAATATAATGACAATGAAAGTCATGTAAAAAGTCAAGGACAAACTATTGCAAATTAACGCATTTCTCATTAAAAATATGTACAAAATGTGAATAATATGTCATAATATGTCAAAAAGAAAACATTTTGCATTTATTTAAATAATGTGAAGTAGAAATTTATAGTTATACACTATGCACATTAATAAATACAATCACACATACATAAATTATAATGTTAACAAATTGACTAGTAATTCATTAGATTCATTTTAAATTAAATCAAATTTTGTTTTGATTTTTGTATTAGTGTCGAGCTTGCCAAAAGATGACCCCACACCAGTAAACGATTCTTATATCGCTCGAGATCTCAGTTTGGAAATGTCAGATGCAAATATTAAGGAAACGCCAGTTATCAAAGACGAGATTGCTGTTGAAAACGAGTAAGAATTGATGATTTTTAAAGCTTTTTAAAATTTGACTGAATAAAATAATGTTAATAATTTAAATTTTATTTAAAATTACACAAAACATTTATGTATTTCATATCTTATTTTTATATTTTATATTTTTTATAAATATACTGATTTTAATGTAATCGTTATTGAATATATATATGCTTTTGTGAATGACAGTAAAAATACAGAACATAACTCTCTGAGACTACCATTACGACCACTTGATTTGAAAAAGGATGGCAATATTCCAAGATTAAAGGAAGTAACTCCAGGCCAAGATTTGATGGAATGGTGTAAAGAAGTGACTAAAGACTACGCTGGAGTGAAAGTGACCAATTTGACAACATCTTGGCGCAATGGCATGGCGTTTTGTGCTATCATTCACCACTTCAGACCTGATCTTATGTGCGTTTGTTAATTTATATACTTATCAATATGAAAGGTTTATTTTAGTCAACTGAACGATGGTACACGATACATAGCAAATCACTTATAAGAAGAAAGAAAAGCCATTTGAATATATACCTTGTTATTCTAACACGTCAAATTAACTTCGAATATAATATCTAGAAAATAAGTGCTAAAAATGAATAAATCAACAAATAAATTTTGTCAACTTTAATAAAATATGATCAAACATGTTTATTTAACGTAGTTGCATTTTTATTATTATGTTGCAGTGAATTCGACTCATTGTTACCTCACGATGTGAAGGGTAATTGCAAGAAAGCTTTTGATGCTGGAGAAGCGCTCGGTATACCAAGAGTCATTGAGCCCGCTGATATGGACATATTAACAGTACCTGATAAATTAGCTGTGATGACATATTTGTATCAGCTAAGAGCACACTTCACAGGCCATGAACTCGAGGTGCAAAATCTTTTTATTTTTAATTTTCAATTAAACAACGATAATAAACAATAATACAATGTACATTACAAGCTGCCCTAGATACTCACTAATATGTATATTTTTTTGAATAGAATAAGTAAAAAGATGTAATTTTTAGGTTCACCAAATTGGGAAAACGACTGATGAATCTTCATATATGATTGGAAGATTTAACACAGACAACAACTCTGAAGTAAGCGTGCAATTGTTTGGCCAAGAAATAATAAATCTGAGGAAGAAAGAGTACATGGAACGCATGCCAAAAAATAATAAACTGCTCGACAACCATCGACGGTGAATATCAGAATATTTATTTTACACATACTGCAAATAAACTGCAAAAACACTTGCGCTGATAAAATATGTCAATGTCGTGCATTTTTTATTAATTAGTTCTTATCTTATTCAGGTCTAATCCATTCGATTATAGAAAAGATGATATTAATGTTGAAGCTCTCAAAAACAGATTGCATCTGAGCTTAAATAGCGACAATCAGGATTTCGAATACACAAAAGATAGGTCACCGTCAAGCGTCAAAGATGTGAAGGACATTATTCTTGCGAGTTCAAAGAGTATTTTGGGCAAAGTTTTATCGCCGACAAAAGAAAAATATTTAGCCAGAGAAAAGGTAACTGACTTGTCATTTGTATAACGCTTGCAAACATTTTTCTAGGCGTTTATGTCAGTGTTACTTAATAAGAATGTATTTTACATTGTTTTATGTATCCTGTTTATGGTTATTATATTTGTTGAAAAGAGCCATCAAAAATGTTAAGAAATTATCTGTTTGAAATTAATATTTTTGTAACAACAGGGTCATAATATGTTTCACTGGTATTGAAAGATTAACGATTTTGATGTATTTAGAGCAAATCACCACCAAGAACTGCCCAAACACAGCAACGACCAATTCTCATGACTCGTCGACAGTTGACGGACCCGTTCGGCTCCGATGATGAAGATGAAAACATTCAGATTGTCGACGACAAATCTTGTCAGTCGATTTCAATTACGAAATCACAATCATCCACTCAAGATGTCAGTATCGATGGCCATGGACGTTGTTGCTTGTGTTTTATGCTTTTTTTTTACTTATTGTAGTTTAATGGTTTCCCTCTCAATTTGGAGTACTTGTATTATTTATCACAGCATGTTAGAAGAATCATCCACTTGTTTGTCAAATTCCATGTTCACATTAATTATTTATAGATTTTGTCAACTTTTCTTATTTCTTTCCTCACTGTATAAAATACTGGTCAAGAACCAGTTATCGTAAGAGGATTCTATTTGCTATAAATAGATACGGTTTGAGAAGTCTTTTCGCTGCAATGGATTATTCTTCTTAACAATCACACTATTGTATATTTTTTATTGACAATTTGAAACAAATTTTTTTTTCTTCGTAACTGTAGGTAATATATCACACAACGTATTTATACCATTTCTAAAGCACTGGTGTTGCACAAACATTACGTTTAGCTTCATTAAACAATATAGATCTGCGAATGACGAATAAAAACAACTCATAATTTTATAATTAGAATCATGCATGTAGGAATTGAGCAAATTTAAAATGATCACATAAATTAAACATTCTTCACTGCAAAGATGACGGTGTTAAAAGTTGTCATTTAAATACTTTATTAGATTTCTTTTACGCATGCTTGCAAACATATTTTGATTTCTCAGTAGTTTAGATTGGGTGTTTAATCAATTTGCAATTTTCAGTACTTAAATTTGAGTTCATCGTTGATCGATAATATGATGTTAATTACATATTTGTTTCCAGGAAAGAGGAAGTCATGGTAGTAGCGAATACCGAGGGAATTTGTCACCATCTCACGATGAATATCGTTCACAACATGTAAATATAAAATTATATTTCTTTGTTTTTGATCAATTAGTAACATTAATCAATTAAATGAGTATTATAACTAAAATTTTTTGTTTTCACTTTCAGCCTCTTGTGACTCGCCATGATGAACTTCGTGAACGAGCTCGTCAACTACTAGAGCAAGCCAGAAGTCAGTCAAAAAATTCAAATTTTAGTTCTGCTGCTACAAGTCCAGTAGATGCTAGCGTATGGATTGTTTTTTATAATTATTAAATTTTTCATTCATCCATTTGCATTAAATTTGTACATAAATTTGTACATTAAATAATTTGTCTACATTATTAATAATATTAAATATTACTTATAATTTTTATTGAAACTTTTTAAAATAAATTTTTGTTTAATAATTGTAATTGTGAATCTTATTAATACTATATTAAAATAAAAGGACAAAAAAGTTAATATAATCTTACATTTATATGCCACTTTTAAGTATGATTAATTTTATTAAATTGCAGCAAAACGATGATGATCGGCAACAACAATTGCGTGAACGAGCGCGGCGATTAATAGCAGAAGCTCGAATGGGTGTCACTTTGAACTGTAGTCAAATAAGTGATGACAATAATAGTGACAGACGATCATTAGACGATATAAATAATAGTCCAAGGAGAAGTCTCAGTCCATCGTCTCCAGGGGATCACATTAGTCTTAAAGTAAAATTTTGCTACAAAAAATAAATTGCATTCACAGATTCTGTAGTATTTTTTCAAGTATTTTAATTCATCAAAACTTTCTAAAATAAAACAAAGAAAAGAACAAAGTTACTGTTACTTCATAGCAATTCGTTGTGAAAATAACCTTATTTGTGTATAGATAAAGCTTACTAGTTATAAAATATTTATAAATGTATAATAATAATGTTTTATTTTTTCTAGTCGGAATACAACGGTAATATTATTCCAAATGTAAGTGGTGTTGATAGTGACAAAAAGTGTGGCTCCCCATTGTATTCATATTCAAAAATCATCGACAGAATATCACCAGAAAAAACCAGTCCAGATGGCCAATATACAACAACAAATGGGGTTTGTATTCATTGTGATTTATTTGTTTTTTTATTAATTTATTTTATCGAAGGTATAAATAAAATAAGACTTCATATTTTTATAGGTCGAAAAAGATGTTATGTCATATATTCAAAATGAACTAGAGGCATTAGAACGTGAGCAGAGTCAAATAGACGTTCAAGCGGGTAAGCTTGAAAAAGAGGTGAGAGCAGCCATGGAAAGTGAGAATGAAGAAGAAACGGAGAGGCTAATGTCACTCTGGTTTACATTAGTTAATAAAAAGAATGCATTACTAAGAAGACAAATGCAATTAAATATATTGTAAGTTGATTATGATATAATTTTGAAAGTATAAAGAATAAAAAAATAACATGTAAAGAAATAATTTCAGTGATGTAAGCATGAAAAAATGTGTTCATTATAAAAAATATTAATTTATATTATTGTTTAAAAAATTACTTTTTAAACAAAGCTGTAGTGCATGAAAGTATGATTATAAATAGCAATGTTTTTTTCGTGTTATTTTCAGGGAAAAGGAAGATGATTTGGAACGTCGCTTTGAATTATTAAAGCGTGAACTTCGAAGCATACTAGGCGTTGAAGAATGGCAAAAAACAGCTGAACAAAAAGTCCGTGAAAACTTATTACTTGAAGAATTAGTATCCATTGTAAACAAAAGAGATGAATTAGTTCATCACCTTGACACTCAAGAAAGAGCGTAAGTTCAATTCCAGTGTTTAACGACGAAAATGTTATATGTCAAACAAAAATAATAACTCAATATAATATAAATATATAAATATAAAATAAATATAAGTATATAATATAAATATACAATACATAAATTATTAAGAAATGAAAGATTACTTTAAATTTAATTGATGAATTAATAAAAAAAATTTTCATTTCAACAGGATTGAAGACGATGATGAAATCGAACGTAATTTGTCAAGGACTGGATTAGCAC
>JABFOV010006462.1:0-10639 GCA_022817685.1 Aradophagus sp. ZL-2020
CTGGTGCATAATAAGGTTTATAAATTTTACTATACTGGTCTTTCACTTGCTCATTGACGTATAATAATACCTTCTACACAATATTGCATACAATAAAAGAAAGCTGTCAATATATACTATTTTTACGGCTTGTCCCAGCTTTACGTGTCAGTCTAGTAAATTACACTAGGATTTTTCTCTCCGTGTATAATACATAAGCAACAACGTATCTTGTTTGTATTATTTAGTATCAGAAAAAAAGCAAAAAGTATAAAGTTTATAATAGACGTTTCGCTTTAGACTTTTTGGGCATATTTATTCCGTAACAAAGAAAATCACAAAACTGTGTCATTTTTTTGTTCGCAATTAGCAAAAGTTGCCCCTCAAGCGCTGATTACAAGTGATATATTAGTAGGACAGATTTTCATCAACGAGTGCGCGCAATAAATTGCGAAAAAATATGGATTTTTCTCTGATAACGAGACAAGGAGAGTCGGAGGAGACGCAAAAAGAAAAAGGTAGAAACGAACGAATGTAGCCGCGTGTAACGTTTACACATGATGAAATGCCGGGTCTCAGAATTCGTGTCTCCCGTTGAGCGGAGTTAAGAGCGCGGAGAGCCCCCGCAGGTATTCGGCTAACAAAATACTCTCCCTACATGTGTATAATATATGAACCGTTCGTGCCGTTTAAAACGTCTTATGCTCGTTCGGAACCTACTTGTTATTGACCACGCTTGAATGCGTTAGAAATAAAGCAGGAACTCAATTTTAGTGTGTCAGATTTAACTAGCCAACTACTGATTATCGTTTTACTTCGTGGGTTATTGCTGAATTTATGGCCGGCACTTAGATGACTTGGCCGGTTAATTGTGCTATTTAAATTCATTAAATGAATAATATTATTTTGTAAATATCCGATAACGTTGTGCATTTTATTTAAAAATGTACCAATCAGAAAGTAACAATTGGATCGTGTGAGCTATTTTGTTGAATTATGCCTTTTAAAAGTATGTAGAAAACGTTTCATAATTTTTATAATTTTTAAGAATAATCCAAGTTACGAAAGCTTATGTAAATATTTAAATATATTGTAATTTGAATATTTCTTCATCGAAATTGTTGCTTGCATGTGATTTATAATGTGTTAGTAATATTAAATTTGTAGTTTTAAGAACAATTTTTATTTTGCATCAATTCCGAGTAAAATATTTTGTTATAATTGTTTACAGTTATACAATAATAATAAGATTTCTATACTTACGTTTGGCTGATATTTTAAAAAGTGTTTAAAATATTTTGTTTGAGATTCAACTTTGTCTCAATTTTGAATTTCAAGAATAAAAAGTAGTCGGACGGGAAAGGTCGAGACTTTGGTATTGTCGCCCGAAGGTGATGACCTAGTCATTAAGAAGCTGAGACGACGCGTGAAGAAATATTAATAAACATATACGCGCTACTTGCAAATACTTTCTTTTGCCAATATACGATCTCTTATTCGACGTGATCAATCAAATAGTCGAAATTTATCAACTGCATGTTGGAAAGAAAGAGACAAATATTACGAATACGTGGGATCGTGGATGAAAAATTGTTTGTAATTGCATTCAAAATTATTCAATGAAGCTTATTAATTATGCTGATTTGTAACGGTGTGTGTTGTATTGGCATGTATAAATGCATCAAGCATTAACGATCGTTCGTGAACATTTTTTGTGCGCGTTTCTTTCGCTGGCGGAAACATTAATTTCCTCAATAAAATCTTTTTATCGAAAGTATCATTGCCACTAGGATTTTTTTATTTGTATCAATATTCAAAATATTCAATTTTTAATAACCCTTTTTACGTTTGTCATTTTTTAAATCATTTTGATAATGATTCGTTTCTTCAAAACGCTCATTTCTTCGAGTTATAAAATTAAGTGTTATACGACGTGAAATTATTATAATAAAAAGTTTATGTGGCATAGATTGACAAAACGAAATTACCAGATGCGGGTGCTACATGAAGAAACAGTAAACTCGACATTTTTAACTAGAAGTAAAATATTTGTCCTGTAATATGCTAAGTAAATAAATCAGTAAATCTTACCGCGAGATTACTCTAAATTTCAAATTTCATTAATTTTGATTAAATATGTATAATGTAGATACTATGTGAGTACTGTTTCAATCGAACACGGAATTGCAATATTTTAGTCTTTTATGCTCTTCAATCGTGGGGTAAAAAAATGGACTGGCGCAAAAGTAGAAAACCGTAGGTTTCGCAGTGGTGAAATCGGGTGGCTTTGCGGAGCTGGCGGCGCGCTGCGGGACGCTGGCTGCGTGCGTGCGTGCGTGCAGTCGCTCGTGGTTTTAAGAATGGGCGGCTAATGGCACGAAGAGGAGGCGGTCCTGCCGGGCCGCAAAATTAGTAGCCACAAATCAACGGCAAAGCGACGCTCGCGCTTGCGCGGCGCTTTTCCGCGCGCGCGGCGCTGCCCCCCGACCTCGCGAGCCCACTCCGCGACGCCGCGCCGGGCGTCTCGCTGCCGCGGCCTTTTTGCCACCGCCTCCGCGCGAACGTGACCATCATTCGCGAGATGCTTATCAATCGGCGACTCGGGGCCGTGAGCCCTTCCGCTCGGCTCGCGCCGTTCCTTTGTTCCCGCGCGGACTCGAATCGAACGGAAAAGCGTCGTTATTGCGCCGCGGGTATTTCCAGCGCGGCCGTAAACGCGCCCAGATTTATCGCGACTCACTGTCAGTTTGATGCGCTTCGCATGCGGCGAAATTCCCGATCCCGCGATAAACCTCCCGCGGAAGATCGCGTAAACGCTCGGAGTTTCGCCAAGGCCGATTTACCGGCCGGTTTACGAGCGCGCCGATTTTCGCGCGCTCCGTGTCAAATGCCACTTTGTCCGGCTGCGTTTGCCTCGATGGTCTTCGCCGGGGCCGCCGAGTCGGTGCGAATGTACAGTTTTTATTTCATCTTTTGCAATACTTTGACATTTTTCATTTCAATCTCTTTTTTTTTTTACGTTTTCGCGCTTTTTTTTATTTTATGTTGCACTGTATGAAATATATACAAGAAATTATTGTAACGATATAACTGGCGTAGAACTTCGTCATTTGTCTGGAAAGAAAGCAAAATAATACTAGCACAGTAATAAGCTAGCTTTCGTGATAACAGTGTACAAAAATCTGTAAACTGGTTTCTAGTTTTCAGGTTAAAATGCTAGAAGATTACAGTTTTTAAGAGAAAATTACAGTTGTTTGCAGGAAATTTATCATGGTACTTTCATTTTGAAGTTTTTTCAATAGGTTTCGAGCATCATCAAATTTTATGAAATAAGCTACGAAATTTGCAAAATACGCACACTATTTGCTTCTGCTTTAAACAAACAGACTTTCGGTAATTGTAACAAACAAACAGTCTGCGAAACTACAACTTACGCGAGGAAACTTATAAAACATTGAATCAAGTATTATCGGTTTTGCTGATAGAAAAGTGATAAAAAAATGACAAAGAAAAAGGATTCGCTAATGCTTTGGCGTTCGACAGTAATCATATGTTGGTTGGTGTTTAATTACTGTGCTATTTAAATTGCGCGTATGTGGTACGTAATGAATACGGTTGGAACGCAAGGCGGGGTCAACAGGGTTACCGTAATTCTGCTGAGGTTAATGCACCACAGCGTTTTCATTTCCTCAATCGCGCTTACGACTTTTAATGGAGTTATAAAAATTTGAAATCGAGCTGAAATTCAATGTCAAAGTTCGTCGCGGCAACACTTACTTCTGCGCTCTTTTTCCTTCCAATTGTTTCAATTATAAATTAATATCGAGTTATATCTAATCTTTTTCGTGCGAAACCTATTACGGTTCTGGCAGACAATGTTCGCGAACAAAAGTTGCCGCGCCACTGTCGCTCGTAAATTTCACGACGGACGGTGTTGACATCAATAGCAATACTATAATCAAGCTAACGGTAAACAGTGTGTCAATAAAAATCGGTAATTACAATCTCAAAGATAGCACTATCTTATAAGTAACTTACAATGGCAATAAGTTAATAATTTTCACCGATCAATAATCGTTATGGGAAAAATTCTTACGGGAGATCTCACTGTGCCTAACGGCGCGAGAGAGCTCGGCGCGAAGATACAACTGATAAAACCGCAAGTGCTACTGAAAACATGTAATCAACGATCTATCAATTTCTTATTGATTTTTTTAAATAATTGCCGTCAGTCCAATCACCCGTAAGCCGAGACATCCGAGGCTTCGTCACTTTAATCTAATTACCGCGCTACGAAATAATTTGTAATTATTTTAGTCAAATTAATTAAATGGCATCTGCGAAAATCTTTTACAAAATTATAACTTTGGTTATTAATACAGACTAGCCTATAATTATGTGATTAAGTTATAAAGAAATTGAGGCGAATTTCATAAATTATGTTTTTTATACTTATTTTACTTTAAATATTCTACGGAGTTACAAGTATAAGTAAAATCATAATTAATACTTACAATAATTTCATATAAAAAATATTTCTATCAGAAAATTGTAGTATTTCATTCAAATAACACGAACTGCAGGAGATTGTTAAACTAATAAGCTTTGATAATAAATTTGAGTTTGTAAATTACGGCTATTTCACCAATCAAAGTCAAGATTATATCTATATATTTTGATTTATAACGTCTTTGTGATTGGATCTTCAAAGTGAACGATTAATTTTGACTGAATAATAACCAACAATTTGTAGACAATCTTATTTAAGAGACTTGACCAAACACGATGTTTGAATTGTTAGAAATTTCTTTGGGTCTTATACATTTATACGCGTACATTCATATTACACATACAAACACGTTGATGAATACATGGATTGTGTATGATGTGTTCATGACTCAACTACATTAACGTGGCCTAACTTTTACGATAAAATAAAAAGAAAACTATGAATCACTGAAAGTGTTGAAAAGGCTGCCAGTAATATTTTTGCGAATCAATACATTCAATATATTCTTTAAAGTCATACTTTTGTAAAAGTTTACTTTTGAATTTTATTGCAAAAAATAGTGTCTCCTGTTAAGACAATGTTTTGTCTTTAAAACACCAAAAATATGATGGAGTTGAAGTTTCCAACGTTCATTAATAAACGAAAACTAATTACATATAATTTGGTAACTTATATTGTAATTAAAAATGAAACAATTAGTTTCCCAGGCATTGAAATATTCGAGCTGTTTCTTGCAAAATTATTCAATCAAAACATACTATTATTTGTATGAAGAAAAATATATCAGATTTCAGTTTCGTTTACTAATAAACGTTGGAAACTTTAAGAACATAAAATGTATTAAATGTAAAGTATTCCAAGTACCAAAAATGTATCAAAATCGGACAATTGTTTTCGTGGCGCTCAATTATATATTCTCTTTTTAATCATTATTATCAATGCTATTTAACAATTAGTAGATGATGCAATCTCATTTACAATCAGCACATTTTTACAGACATTTTATTGAAACTGAATGTCGATTGAATGATTTTACGTTAGGAAACCATGTACGGCGCGATGCTTAACACACAATTGTCGATAATTGAAAACCTACATCCGTCTAAGAATTTTCATAAATGTGCGCAACGAGTTTATCGCGAATCTTAATGTACGACTTTCCTTATAAAACAATTGAATTAGAGTCCGTCGTCGAGCGTTTCTGCGCGGCACTTCATCACACCACGGATGCATAAAGTTCTCGCAACGCGACATCCGTACAATTCTGTTAACACTCCATGAATCAATCCGTCATTGGAACCGACCATCGGCGACGACAATTAATTGTTGTTCGAACGCACGCCTACTAGTCGTTGCTATCAATTAAAACAAATGAAATACTCGGACGATGATTAAAATAGTACTCGTTCAATCGATTACACCGAGCATTATTATGAAATGTATAATTACGGCTGATAACTTTTCAAACACTTTACTGCTATTTTAATTGAAAACGTTTGACAATTTATGCGCGATCAATTTAATTGGAAGTCGACAAGTATGCGAAGCATCCATTTAATACTATGTTGATTCGTTCGATTGCAAAATGTATTGATCGTTATTCGAAATCAATAAAAACATTTTTTTAAATATTATTCTTCTTCATTACCATTTTGAAGTTACGAAGAGCTTTTCGTAATTAGTGTTAAATAACTATCAAACATGTTGGTGTCAATTAAATATTATCTCAAAAAGAAAAATGATGCCGATAAAATTCAATGATTGATAATGGATACTACTTTGCAAAATAAAACAAAAAATAAGTTAATTTTTTGCGAAGAAGAAATTTCGTTGAGCTAAGTAAAATCAAGCAAAAATATTTTTCTTTTACGAAACGAAGCTTAGAACACCTATTTTCACAGAAGAAAAAACCAAAATGATAAACAACAAATAAATAGCATATCAAGATAAACCGTCAACAATTATTATATTCACACCATTTAATCCATAAACCATAACTTGCTATTTCCGTATACATAAATTAAAGTCACATACGACTCGTTTCAACTGCATTAACACGATCACAATGAAATCTTGATCCAAGAATCAGCAACAATAACAACACGTGTAGTAAAAAGGAAGGTAGAAGCAGAAAAAGTGTATCAAAATGTTTAAAGCTGAAATCCGATTGCGAAAGCAAAGGAATCAAAATAGACAGTCATTTGTCACTAGCGTCACAAAGGGTACATCAATAACGATTGGAATAAGCGATTGAGGGGGCGCACAATAGGGAAATGAAGGTTTCGCAGACGGATCGGCAGATATGAAGATTAACCTGCTACTCGTCGACGGCGACGGGTATTTGTCACGCAGAACAACAGGCTCCCGCTAGCTCGGGCCGCATAATACCAATCGGCCAACAGCCGTGGTATCTCGCTCATCGGCTCAAATCCAATTCCCCGCGGGCTTCCGCGGCCTGTGGGGCATCCGCTTGGGTACCTCGCAGCACGCAGCGGGGCGCCCCTGTTCGGGCCCCGACAATCGCTAACAAGGTGCTCTCGCGACATCAGGACAAGTCTGTTTCTACGCCATTGACTGACTTCGATCACACGATGGCCCGGTCGTCATTTCGGCCACTCAATTTCGCCTGCCTCTGATGAGAAGCTGGTCGATCGTCAGGATTCGCCATCGAAAGTAGACATCGACACCCCGGACGAAGACTAGGCTATTTCAAATTTTGGTCGAAGACTGTGGCATCTCAAAATTTTACATGTATTTTTAAATAGGAAATTTTGAGATGGCATAGTCTTCGACCAAAATTTGAAATAGCCTTGTCTTCGTCTGGGGCATCGAGGTAAAGTTTAGCTTTGTATCGAAATTTATAAGGTAAACGAATATTGGTGGCAATGAGAATGATTGGCAAACGAAAGCTAAAACGTTTTAACTTTTTTACTATTATGATAGCGTGTTTAAAAAATGTTTATGTGTCTTTATCTTGCATTGTTTTAAGTTATTTTTCAATTTTCATTCATATTTCACGAATCAATTAACGCCATTTAAATATATTACGCCGTGGAATGAATAAGCGAACAATCTCACTGATTTCCGCCGAGCCAACGATCTGCGCTTCGATAACAAAGCCGAGAGTTAATCTGGGTTACACCGAGCATTGGGTAATCGGCGGGTCCGATCTCGCAGCGCGTCGGCCCGGGCTCATAGTTCAAACCCCGTAGCCGGGGCAACAATGCTGATCCTTAACTTGCGACTTATTGAAAAGCGCTGCTCAGACAATGAAGTTGCCAAAAGGCAATTTCTTTGTTTCGCTGCAATCGATATCTTCAACGGGAGTACTCAAATTAACGGCCCGCGGCGCGTGGGAATTTTTGCGCTCGCGCTTCGGAAAATGGCGCTGGGGTCACAATCGTCAATTGTGCGCTCGCACTCGATACGTGATTTGTGGTTGGTTAATCGGTCGAGCGAAATGTTGCAAGGCGCGGGTAATTTATGTGCGCCGGGCTTTTATATATAAATTATACGCGAATTGAAATGTCATAATATTTTTACGCCGGGTATCAAAGGCCGGATAAATTGTTGAAATGTTCTATACAGCTCGACTCCGCGGATGCCCGCGGTAATCAAATTGAGACATTGCATCGTGGCACGACGCTCTCTCAAGATCGAACGATATCGCGAAATTTTGCAACCTCGCTTGGCAATACGCCTCGAAACATTTTCGGTGGTTATTGTGCTTAGCATTCTGACTAGCGAATGTTATAAATCGATGGATACATGTCATTTGAGTTCCATTGAAATTGAATTGTATAAAGAATTCACGAATGTAGAAAAATCAGCAATTCAATTTTACCGCAAAAAATGTCGATCTTCAATCGTCCGTGAAAAAATTAACAAATTACTTCTTGATATTTCTATATATATGTAAAAAAAAATTTAATCAAAACGTGCTCTTCTTTATCGATACGCAGTTCTCTTCCATCAATAATATGAAACGTGCTACTTCTCGTAATAACTGTATAAAATTATGTAATTACGAAAACCGATACGAGCTAAGGAAAGATCGATCATGCTTTTCATTATTTCATACGTGGTCAACAATTACGCATAATCTTCTCAACAATCTTGATATCGATTTCAACTTTGACTCCGACGCGCAAACGATTCTCACGTCTGTTCTTCAGCTCTTGATCCCGAAAGTACATCGTTAAAATGTTTGCTATAATATGCATCCTCTATCCAAAAATGAACACAATTGAAATCGCTTTGAAAATGAAAAATTTTAATTACTTTTTCAGATAATAATTTGTAGTTAAACCTCATTACTTGTTCCGAAAAAAAAAGGAAAAATTCACAACAGTAAATTATAAAGACACTGATCTTGTAATAAACGAGGGATGTGTACCACTATAACCATTTCAACTGTCTGACAAACACGAAGCAGCAAAACTGCGGCGTCAATCACGAGCGATTATGGGTTCCTAAACGAAACTAATTACGCTGTGCAAATAAAGCGGACGTTGTATTCACGAGCGAGAAATAAATAAACGCGATCGGAAAAAATCCGAGGTCGATAAATCAATTTTCGGGCTGTTCGCGGCGCGATGCGATCGCCTCGGGGACCTGTTGTGGATAAACGCGAACGACCTGTAAAACACGAAGAAGCCGGCTCGAGTCGGCCGAGCCGTGACTGCAGTTATCCGGCGCGCGACGAGAACGTGTTAGCTGACGGGGTCATCAGTGCGAATTAACATACTGGGTGAACGCGCGCACGCACGTCCCAAACTGATGTCCACGCGGTATTGACCCGCGATTCGTAAACCGAACAATCTAGAATAAATATCCGTGTTCGCGTGCAACGTTTAGAGATCTGAACGAAGAACAGTTGCGGCTTGCGCAGCGTAAAAAAAAAAATAAATAGTCAATTTCAATATACTCGGATTTAACACCAATCGTATGCTAGAACCAAATGTTAAACTGAAAGGTCTGGCAAGAGTATGGCATAGCATTGGCTCACGTACAAATGTCAGACTTTTGCCAAATTAATGTCAGCCAGTTGGCAACATGTTTTTCTACGCGGTGTAGTCAATTCAAATACTAAAGTTGACTTAATACTACTTAATACTAAAACGGAAACATTTGATATTTAAAGGTACTTACCAATTTCGGGATAAAAAAATGTCGGGGTTATTCAAGAATCATCTATTGGGAGCATCAAAATTCACAAAACTGCAACTGTAAAATAACGAGAAATTGCTTAGATACTTATTTCATAATATATATGCACAAAAATAATTACCTCGAACTAACAATGTCCATTTTCTTAATGATTTATACGAAGATAAACTCAATTTTCTTTGATTTACAAAAAATTTTATGTAAATAGTAATCCACTTTGATATAATCGAACAATGAAACATTTTGGAAATGAAGAGTTTCGACGAAATACGATAACTTAAATAGAAATCGTATTAATTTGAATGTAAACAATCATGGAAGTCAAATTTATTCTAAGAAATATTTGAACATTGTTGACTTAAAATAGTTTCACGTGAAACTTTCTCATATAAAGCAAAATCTTTTTGTATCAACTCTTCATTATTCAGCCACATTTCTATTTAAATAAATAAATCAACTGACTGTTAATTCAACGTGAACTACTGTACAGTCAAGAACAAAAGTACTTTTCTTTGAAACAATACTCGAACATTCAAATTAAATTTTGTTCAAATTAATGAAACACGTCTACTAATATAAACTTCGAATTATATGTACTCAATTTTTCAAATTCATTTATAATGTAATATAACCTTTGCTATATAACAGTACTATGATCACAATTACTTTTTACACAGAAGACATATTCAGTTACAATTCTTGATTGTTATCTTTTCTACTTTTTTCCTTCGTGTAAAGTTAGGAACTACATTGTACATTTGAAATAGTTTATTAAAACATGAAGAATGTTATGAAAAAAAGAGTAACATACATGAAGTTTGCTATTTAGAACAGGACGAACAGATAGGTACAAGAGGATCTAGATAAGTTTAACGTCTTATATGCCAAACAGCAAATTCAGTCTCGAGTTGATGAATCACATCTCCTCGGCGTAATGTAGGCCATGATTGGGGATTACTGTTTTTGCCGCCATTTCAGTCA
>JABFOV010006463.1:0-10638 GCA_022817685.1 Aradophagus sp. ZL-2020
CTCCGCCCAGTCGGTCATTCAGATGAGCGCTCCGTATCGCACGCGTTCGTCGTCACCGAACCCAATGACGCACCGGTCATCCTTGTTTTTTGTTTTTGTATGGACCGGGGCACACGGAGACCTCCACCCGGCTTTTGGCGGGGGCCGCCAGATGGTTTAAGGGGCAGGGCCCTAAAACCTCTCCGCACGTCCCTTACCCTTTCGCCCCCCCCCCCCCCCCCCCCTCCCTCCACCCGCCGTTGGGCCCGCGAAACCCTGTGCCCGGTTTTTCGCCAGCATCCAGCCATGCCAGGATGACAAGTGCCTAAGTTCTCGCGCGAGGACGCGCTCTCCGACGTGGGAATCACCAAGGTGCATTTCGTAAAGAGCGTAGACCCCGCTCCGCTCGCCGCAAGGGGATTTTCGGGTTGGCCCTTATGCGGCGTTGGAATTTCGCGAGATGATTCTGGCGTGAACGTGATATATCTGTGATATATTCGCGCGTCCTCTTCAGCCGAGCGGATTTGAGTGTGTACATTCTAGCGTATACCTGATTCCGCTCGCCAAAAGGGGATTTTGAAATCCTTAGCAGCGATGGATTTCGCGAGATTATTCTTATGAGAAGTTGTGACTTGTTCGTGTGTCTTCTTCATACGAGTGGATTTGAATAGTAAATTTTGTTACGCTCGCTACAAGGGGATTTCCGTTTTATCCCATTCGCGTTGTTGGAATGTTACAAGAGATAATTATTATTGTGTGAGTGTGATATCTGTGTCTTGATCGCGCATCCACTTTATACGAGCGGATTTGAATGTGTATATTTCATTGAACGTAGATCTTACTTTGTTTGCCACAAGGAGATTTTAGAATTGTTCTTCTTCGTTGGGAATTCGCGAGATGACTGTTTCTGTGCCAAAGTGATATATCTGTGACTTGTTCGTGAATCCTCTTCACATAAGCGGATCGGATTTACATTTTTTGTGAAGTTGGAGTTTTCTTAGCGTTCTCTTCACGTAAGAGGATGTATGCAATAGTTGTTGGTGTTAGTTTGGAGTAAACACATTGTATTAGCGTTTTTATCTATTTGGACCAGGAAAAGTTTCAGTTTTGGAGTTTTCACTGTCTTTCTGAAGCAAGGAGATGGTTGGAATGGATTTCATGCCATTTGTTGTGCACTCACAAAAAGGATGCATTTAGTAAAGAAAAATTTTTTTGGTTCAAGACAAAATGTATCTTGATATTTTACCAAGAATAAATGTTCTTGAGCCAAGAAAAGTTTCCTTGATCCAAGGTACCAAGTGATTAAGTCAAGAAAAAATGTCTTGACAGAATAAAATAGGTTTTGATCAAAGAAAATAGTAGCAAAACTTAGTGATTCTTGAACGAAGGTAAACATTTTTTTAGTGTGAGAATAGTTTGCAGTGATTGTTTTTGTTCGATTGAGGAATCTGCTTATTAATCATTAAAACATTATAATGCTTTAATGATATAGAAAGTATTTTGGCAATTGAAGAGCGTGGGTTAATTGCACGGAAATAGTTGCCGAGTCGGATTCAATTTTCGCGATATAGTTTTAAAAATGATCCGGGCTATCCAGGAGTCGGAATTGCGGTAGTGCAGGTGATTTGTCGTTACCGTGAAAACTTATAAGTGTTATTTGAGATTTGTGGGAATTTCGAAATTGGGTTCCGTAGCTGAAGTGGATTCTTGAGGGCGCTGAGGAGATTCGAGAGTTCGACTCGTGGTTTTAGAAGTTGGATAAGATTCTTCGCGTGGATTTTCTTCTCGGTAAAATGTGTACCGTGATATTAACTGTTTGTAAATTTTGACTTTTACTTCTGCCGATTGAACGCAAAATTTTTATGATAGTAGAAGGAGATACGCACTGGTAATACAGGTGCGATTGTTAAATCTTAGCAAACAAAGATAAATTTATTTTTTTACCCCATTTTTTAAATTATTTTAAGAATTTAAAATTGAATTGTATATTGCGAAAATTTATATTACTGTAAATAAAGCGACATTCTGTGCAAAATTATGCCACGATAGAACTGCAGAGCCATTTGTACAATTTCGTTTTCTCAGTGTAATAGCATCAATGTATAAATTTTCATTACACGTTTTTATGTTTCACATGAAACGTAAACAACGTTTAAATATAAGGCTATTAAACTTTATTACTTAATTTTCTTGTAAATTGAACGTTTTCGACAGACATTAATTATTTATTAGACTGTAAAATAAAGCGTTTCACATGTCTTTTGGAATAAAAAGGTGAACTTCAGATATACCTAGAGCTTTAAAAAAAGGGTTTTTTTTTATTTTAAAATCTCTTTTCGTACTTTCTTTTATATAAAGGAAAAAATTATCTATTTATTACTTCATAAATAAACTATTGTTTTATTTCAACAATAGAAAATTATACTGAAAGCCATTAGGGGAATTAATAAGTTCATTAACTTTATCAAATTTTTGACTACTTTAATATATTTTGTTTAACAAAATGGCTTATTAAATTAACTTTCCATCCATATCATATAACTTCATAAATTAACAGAATCATAACCTTTCAGTCTGTTATCAAATTCGTTAAAAAAAAGAAGGATCATTTAACCACTTTGATTATAAGCGCATTCAAATTACACGAAAATAATTTTTTTTTTCAACCCCACATTTTCAAAATGCAAAGTACACGCGTTATATAATTAAACATCACGTTTCAGTTCGTAACGTTGCTTGATTTACAGTACACCGGCTTTGTTTAACTTCGTTAACGTTAACTAATACTCTCCGATGGGGTTAAAACGTTAACTCGGAAATATTGAGCGAAAATGCCGAATTGAAATTCATGAATTACATTAATTAATATAATGTATTCCGCCTATTTTGCAACGCCGCCATTTTCACTGATCAAATATTGACTGCCGAACTTTGGTTCGCGCGAATTTTTCGATGACGAAAAATTCGAATTGCGCGCATTCAGAGAACCGAAAGTTTGTCCAAACTGCGGCAGCTCGTAGTCGTGAAAAAAGCATTAAAATTGCAATTGCGAATTGCCCCGCTAATACTTTTTGCGACATTAAGTTGCCTTTTTTGGCCGCGGTAATTATAGCGTTCATATTTATAGCGGCTGTTATAGAAAATGTGAATTAGTTGCAATAATCGTAAAATTTTATTACACCGAGTATGGCACGTTTTTCTGGTTGTGTTCCCGAGCAAACAAACCCGCTCGCCGCGTCAGCGAAGTCAACTTGTGATGAACTTACGGGGTGAAATGTTATCGTTGATTATTAACATTCAAAAGTTAGTCAATGAAATTAAAATAAATGCTTTTCGCTGTTAGGATAAGGTTCATTTTACGGAATGCAGTAATTTAATTAATAATTATATATACTTATTAAAATCGTTATAATTTTATCATTTAAGTAGTATCTTACTATTTTGTTCTTTCAGAGCTTATATTAAATTCAGTATTAACAATGTGAAATCAAACACTTTGAAATGGTCGAAATTTACCTTAACAAATATTGACAACATTTTTGCAATAATTGAAAAATTTGAAACGAGTCTTCTTGCGATCTTCTAACGATATTTCATCGTCCAGATAAGTGTAACAAATGGAGTATACAAAGGAAGAAAAAGTCTCGGTAAATTACTATTTTAATGATGTGAAAACATCGCGCGATTTCGCGAACGCGTGGTAATTTCGAACGTCTATTTATGGCGGGAGCAGCATCATGCGCGCAAAAATTGCCGTACACAGTGAACCATTTTGTCATTTGTCGACGTCCCGGTTACGTGCGCACGCATAATATTACTATTATGAGACTCGATTACGTGCCTTTCTTCCGCCGGATATATCCTCTTTGACGAATCTCGACTGGGTCAGACGAGCGTGTTCATAAAACACGCCTATGTTTCGCGAAAATCAATGCGTTTTGCATTTTCATCCCCAGTCCTTTTACTTTCGCACTCTTGCAATTAAGTGCAAACATTTCGGCATTATTTGTCCGTTTTATCATTGAATCTTGCCGTCTTTGCTTTACATTTCCTTTTGTTTACATTTTGGTCGGTTTTGTTTCATTTCGTGTTTTTCTTTCGTTTTTGTTTTTAATGTTATATATGAGTAAATGGACGCGAATTTTGTCGACAAAATAGCTTTAATTTGGATGAAAGGGCTTTTAGCTTTGATTTAGTCCATCGAACTACGGAAAAATATATTCAAAGTAAAATTTTATGTTTTTCTACGTTGTGTTAAAAGTCTTCAGCGGAAAGAGGAGTAGTAGCATTGAGATTTTATTAAAATTCATTCTGATGACAATGAATTTTAACACTATCGCTGTTCAACTTTAATACATAAGTTTCGTAATATTTTTGCTTATACTTATAATAACGTTATAATTACTAATGGTTTTTATCAACGAATTCGAACTTACAACAATGTTGAGTATAATTTACTCTTAAAAATGTGCAAAATAAAGCACAAAGTTTTGTATATAATTACATCTGATATTATGTTTAAATTTAATTTAATTTACGTGCAAAAATTACACGAAAAAACAAAGAAAAACAATAAAAACAATATGTTCCCATACGTTTTTCTTCATTCAATAAACCGTGTCAATTTGATACAATTAAATAACGAAGGCCGCTGTACATCAGGCCAAACTTTTTAATTGGCTTGTCGGTTTTTTTTACCATGTTGTCTTACAAATAAGAATATTATTTGCACCCGAGCGAACGGTAAAGGAATTTGGCGTTTTAATAAAGTTTTGAATATGTTGGCCGTACGCGCGGGGAGAAATGTCGGGGGTATTTGTGATTTGTGTACAATTATGTATGGGACCATAGCCGAGCGCTTTTGCCGCCCTTTTCGCGGGGAGTAATTTCGTCCTCGCAGGTCAAACAGTATGAACGATATTTGAAAATCGCGAGCAGCTCGGGCGAAAGTTTGCGGAATAATTCAAAAGTCGTCGGTTTGATCCAAAATTTATGTCGCACATAAATTTGACATCTTGAAAAATATTTGTCCAATTCCAATATTTACCGAAACGCTCCGGGAGAAATCCATTTCAGTTTTAAATTAAAATATCCGGCGAAATATTGAATCCGAGGGAAAGGTTCGTTTGTCAGGGGGCCGCTCGGACGATTGTTTCCAAAGAAATATGTTTGTAATAACGCCGGTCATAATTGCTGGACAATTTATACGCGGCTGCGATCCTTCGCGTCATTGTTTGCACGTTTCTTTTCGGGTTTCCGTCGAATGGAAATAACGGCGCACACATCAAAAGCGCAGTAATTAGTTGAATCAATCAAATCGTTTGGTCGAATGGTTTTACAGAGGATAAATAAACCTATGAAATGGTACAACGTTTGCTTTAAATTTTGACCATTCTTTCATGTTGATCAATTTGACGCGTATATATTTAATCCTTTTTTTTAAATTAAATTTGAATTGAGAGGTATTTATTTTAATTATTAAAAAGTACTAGCAAACTTTTGCAAAATAAAATAAATAATGTTTTTTTTTTTTTTTTTTTAAATCATTTAGTTGTAATTGTAAATTAATGTTTTTTTAAGTGAAATTTCAAACTATTCCGCCGCATCAGTTGGATAACGATCAAGAAAATAAGAGAAGTGCATGCAAAAGAAAAATACGAAGAAAAAGGGAAGAAAAAGCATCATCCCAAGACTTTGAGGAGTTGTACCTGGGAAAGATTGTTTAATGCTACGAAATTCCGTGCTCCGATATTTGATCGCCATTACACGTTATTTCGCATTGAATACATTTTCTCGTCGTCAGCCGTGCGCCAGCTATTGACTTAAATACCAATTATGCTAAACATCTAACGCGAACGATTTTACGGAATAAAAACTTTGCAACGTAAATCAATTACTCTTCCATTCGTGCCTTTGCTTATTAACTTTTTACTATTGATTGACTGGAGTTGCCGGCGAAATTTTAAATCATTCGGTTAATTTATTTTCGCGACGATTCGCCGATCAAAAGATTCACGAGAGTCAAACGAATGTAATCGATTGTAATTAACGTTATCGAAAATGTTGCGTTTGAATAATTTACTTACGCTCGGGTAATTTATTTAACGCGAGTTGAAAGTATAAGTGCACTTTCGTTTGTTAATCATTCAATTAATTGAGAATTAAACGAAGAGTTGTGATTAATAATTTAAATTGATATAGTATCGAATTATAAATTGATAGTATTAATGCGATTTGTCTGTAATATGTAATTTTCATGATAACTGTAATAAATGAGAATCTCGGATGCATAAGCGGTAGGGATGACGGGAATTCGGAAAACATTTCTAACAGATTTATGTAAATAATCTTGAAAGAAAGTCACTCAAGACTAAAAGCAGAAGGAAATTTGTTCGCGAAATTTTATTGCTATACTTCAGTCGGAAGTTTTATAAATTTCATAAAGCGCGGGTCAATCGTGTTAAAGTTGTTCGATCTGAAGACATTTTGTCCGAAGTTTCGGATATCTCGCGCTGCTCGGTCGAGGTGTTCCTTAAGACCGTTGATGTCGTTACAACTCCGACTTTTTTGCTTTCACAGTACACGAAACATTTGATTGCGTTAAAGATAGTTGACAAGGTGCTTTTTTTCTTCTACGTTTTCGTCGCCTTTTTTTTGACAACGCACAAAACAATATTTTGGTGTCTTTTTTAGCGTTCAGAAGTTGTTCGCTCTTGTAAAATTTCTCTGCAGAAATGTCCGGAAAAGTTTATTTGATTATTTAAGAACGTATAGAAATACAAAATATGTAGAATTGTTATTATTTCATCACGTTTGAAGTATAATTTTTGAAAATATATTTATCAAAATAAACTAGATCATCGACTGCTTTTGAAATTATTTCCGACGGAAAAATAAAATGACCTTAACTGAATTAAAACTGTATTCTACTTACGAATTTCTAAAAGAAATGTATTATGTACAAATAGAAATAAACGTCGCAGATAATGTAAAATTAAGATAAACTTTTCCGGATAGTTATTACTGACTGCAAACACAAATTTCAGCCCTCGAAATATCTAACGTACCATCAGCTACTTTCTAACTCAAATTATCATTCACAAAGTCTGACAGTCGCAGCGGCCATTAAAACGGTTTAAAAGCTAAACGCAAAACCGCCGGTTTAAACCCGCGTAACTCTTTGTTCCGCTAATTCCTATTAAATTGGCCGGCTTGCTGACGAACAATAAACTACGGCCAATTACGGCCGACACCTTTTCTTCGAAAAATATTTCCATCCTCAGCTGCCTGAAATATGATAATTGTTTGTTCCGCCTAGGCAGCTACAATTTCTTCCTTTTTCCCCTTTCTTTCTTTCTTTTCCCTCTTTTTTTTTCTTTTTTTAATCGTCGCGTGATCCGCGCGTAATATCGATCGCCCCCGGTAATTACACGAGTATTAATTACGTCCATTATTTACGTCTATCGGCGCGCTCTCTTACGTAAGACGCGCGGGATAGAGGTCAATGAGGAAACGAGACGCACTTGGCGAAGTCATTTTCGATACGAGCAAGAGGTGCTCGCAGTTCGTTGAACTCGGTCCCGACTGGCTCGAGCGGCGCGCAGCTTCGCGCTCGACTCCGCCGATTTATCCCGAATACCTGGATCGATATTTGCCGCCATGATTTAAGCCGCTTCTTAACCGGGAACAAACAAACTGATTCCGCGCCGCGTGGCGGCCGCGCGCTTGGACGCGGACCTTTTATCAAATCACGCCCCCGGCGGTGCCAAGTGCATTTAACGGCGATCGAAGCCGTCCTTTCCTCGGAAATAGATACATGCCTCGACTTTCCTACCGATTATCGGCCGCTGCCGTTGTCATCGCTGCTCGTGATAAACCCGGCGATTCGTGCTAATGAATGAATCAAGCGATACAAAGTGGGGGACACTTTTTCCATTCAAATAATATTATTTATTAGATTGTCTTTTAGATAATAATTCAATAATAACTATTTAATGAAAACGTTGAGTCAGTTGAAGTTATAAAAATTGCTACACAATGTTACAATAACACTGTAAAAACAAGTGTTTCATTTTGCAATATTTTTGGCGATTGAAACACTAAAAGCGTCTCGTTTGTGATGAATTGAGACACTTTTGGCGACCCTAACGTGAAAAATGCATCAAAATGAAACACTTGGATTTGTAGTGAAGAACATTTCAATTTGGATCTAACCTCAAAATGTACTTGGCCTGAGATTGAACGTTCGATTTTGAACATTCGTTCACCGCAAACTCAAGAATTTCATTTTGAAAATTTTTTGTAAATTTGTGACACAAAAAGTGTTTCAGTTTGTCGTAATTTGAAATCTGATGAACTGACAAAGTTATCACATTTTGCAATAATCATTGCATTTACAACATTATACAGTTTCGTTTGTCATTTAAAAAATTAAACCAGTCAAATATTTAGAAGCACGTAAAATTAATTACATTTAACAACTGCACCTGTGATTTTGTTGTAAAATACTCGGAACGGTGGTTCGACACGGAAGAACGAGGTACGAGATGGAAGCGAATAATGGTAACATAAAAACAGACGCGTATCCAGTTCACGCCGATTGTGTATTATTCAAACGCGATTGGTCCCGAGAAATCAGTCGATTTCGTTATCCGGCAACGAAAACTACGAAATCAGTCCGTTGTTTGATTTGCTTGGAGTTCTGAGAAATAAAAACCCGCCAGAGGGCGCGAAACGCGTGCACCATTGATTAAGATTTAATTATTTTCGGCCGGCTATCGGGTGTCGCGGAATAGCGACGGCAAACAAATTGCGTCTCTGGTACATCAACCGAATTCTCGCGTGGTCGACGAAAGTCGAGCATTGGAAAATATATCGCATTAAGAAAGCTTTATAAATAAATATAGCAGCAAGCGGTCGCGTGTCGGAAATAATTGCATCAAATATTCCAGTGATTCGCGCGGGCTCGGTTCTACAGGAATACAATTAACTAAAGTGTCAAACTTGTAAATCATTCGAGCGAGCTTCACGTGAAGTAATTTGTACATTGCTAATAATAATCAATAAACTGTACAGTAAATTACAAATTACGCCGTCGCCGACTAACTTTACGATAATGTGATGTTAATGTCACGTAAAAGTTTTTCATTTGGAAATTGTGATTGATATATTTTCAACGGTTCATGTTTGATGTTGTAATAACACTGATTCTGAACTGTTAATTAGCTATGCTTGTTTCAAATTTTGTTATTATGTACGGTGTTAAAAACGCGAAGTGAATTTGCAGTTATTCGTGTGAAATGTTAACATATTTTTTAGTACGATCAACCTTTTTTTGCGCTGAAACTTGTAAGGGGTGAATGATACGGTGTTGAAAGACAAGTAAGGTGTAATATTGTGGAGTTAAAAATCGCAGGTGTGAAAAATCATTATTTAAAGCTGTAAATGTTCGTGACGTAGATTAACTTATCAATGGTATTTGAGATCGATATTTCGAATATATTCCTAATTTCTGTTTCACTATGTAATTGGAGTGAAATTTTCACTTTGATCCAATATTATTCAGACCTTAATCGTTTACACTTTACACCGCATTATTTCATTTTTTTTTTCAATGTATCATTTTAATGTATTTTCTTCCTGTTATGTTAATTTTTAGATAGCGAAGAACACAATTTGATGATAAAACCAATAAAGTTTTACCATTTAATTAGTGTTTTCTTTACCACTTGATAATAACTTTTAGAACTTACTTCTCTCGGTAAAGATTAAAAATGATATTCTTATTATCAAAAGTGCATTATCGAACATTTGTTGATCTAACATCGACTTCTCTTTACACATTTTACATAATTTATGCTCCAAAAGGCAATTGGCCTTTCGCTCGAACAATTTCCAAACTACAAATTAAATATTAATCATCGTTATTAATAATTAGACAAAAAGTTGGACTGGAAAATATCAGAAACTTGGTTCGGACGGATCAGTTCGTGCGGAATCAGATGCTAATCTCGCGGAGTAGCTCGAAAATATTCGCAAGCAATTTTCACGACTGCTCAAGTGTTCCGAAGAAACTTGTCGAAGATGGTTCGTTTCACTTGCCGGGCATATTTTTGCCGCGTTCGTTATTTTTGCGCATTTTCCTGAATATCGAGGCCCTTTTTATTAACGCCCCCCCTTCCTTCCCGCCGTCTCGCCATCTTCGCGCTCGGCGCACCTTCCAATGAAGGCGAGGAAATTCACAAATCGACGAGACGGTATCGGCCCATTGATGCATATAAATATTTACGCGCCTGCCTGCATTCGAACATTAACTTTTTCGCACGTAACCGTTCGCTTCCCACGGAAAACAGGCGTTAAGATATACGAATCAGGTTCCGGTGCACGAATCCGAGGGGGGGGGGGGGGGGGGTACTGGTTGTCTTAAACAACCCCCTTGGTTTGTTTTTTTTCGGGGGAATTTAACAAAAAATTGATGGGAATAAAATTTTTTACTGTTGTTTTGATAAACTTTCATTGGGGGTGTGTGGGTTTTGCTAATTTCACTTTTATAATAAATAAAAGTGAAAAAACGTTTTATTTTTAAGGTCTTGGCCATTTGGGTCATGTTTTTTTTTTTTATTTTTTTTTTTCAATAAGTTTTTTAATAGTTTTGTTCAG
>JABFOV010006464.1:0-10637 GCA_022817685.1 Aradophagus sp. ZL-2020
AATTGCTACTATTAATGTAAGTGCACAGTTCTTTTTTATGTGTTCTTTTCATTAAGACGATTCATAACGAGGAATTTAGATTGCCGTGGAATTCGGAGAGATGGCTCATGCCGAGTACGTCGCAATTGAATTTTTATAAGCTTGCTTATGATTTGGAGAGGAATGCGATCCGTATCAGTGAGTTTAAATGTCTCGTAATTTTTGTTTCTGCCGTCAATTTTAGGAAACGTGGTCATAAAGTGGTACGCATTTTCGCAAAGTCTCGTCATGTGAGCTGTTAATTCTGTTTCAATATTAAGGAACTTGAAATACATCCACTCATTGACATTCGTTTATTGTTGTTCGATTAACGATTGGAGTTGAAAAATCGCGCCGTCGTAATGGAACGTTGATTCGAATCGCACGTTGACTCGAGAATTTTGTGCACGAGTACTTTGTGTCCGTGCCCAGTTGAGACGGACTTTTGTGGCTCGCCTATGACAATGGCCGACCGTAACGCACGTAACCTGACATAAAACGATGATTGCCCTTCGATAGCGGTTGGTCTTGTAAAAAGGTCGCGAATTGTAAAGGCTGGATTTGAAAGTCATGATTTGTAATGAAATCGAGAGAAAGATAACAATCGGCCGGTCTTGAAACGTGAAGTAATGATGCGAATAATAAGCGAGCGGGCTCGGAGTGGAGCAAGTGTCGCGTATTAAACGCGTTCATTAAAATGGCATATGACGAGCCGACCGAGTCAGCTATCATCGAATTAGCGAGGGAATTAACCTTTGCCACCACCTTGTTTGCCGTCCTCACCACCGGAGATCTTTAATCGGCGCTCGTACGTCGCCGCGGCCCAGGCTCCGTCGCAATTCTTCCGCGAAATCCTCAGCGCTTTTCAGATAGTCAAAGGAAGAAGAATGAGCCGCGCGGCCGCTTACAGAAACGCTTCGCTCGTTATCGTCTCCCATTAAACTTGGCTCGCACTTTACCACCCATCACCGCCACTGCCTCGTTTCTGCCAGCTAGAAAACGCGGAAGTCGACGTCATCCAGTGGATACAATTTTCTCCCATCTTTTTCTCCCATTGTTCGATTTAGTTGTTAACAAAGGTCTCATCCAATTGATTCATTACTATAGATATTCTTATTTCCTGCCAACGCAGGCTGTTGTAAAAGTCAAAGGGTCAAGGAGTGCACTGTAAACGATAACGTTGATAAAATTAAGTTAATACTTAAACATGTTGCGAAGTTTGTAATTTTTTTTTTATCATGCAAATATTCAAACTTGGAATGATTCTGTGCGTTGAAATATCAAATTAGGAAAGACGAAATTTTATTCAAGTGCATTTCTAATTTTTTCATATATTTGTGCAACTTTTATTTACAGCTTGTTTAATTGGTTGATGATTTTTCGAAAAATGATAAAGGGGCACATTTGAGCATGGATTTTTCTTTCTAGAAACCAATAACAATAATTACAATTTATAAGTTTGCGAGTTCATGCGACTAGAAAGTGAATTTATTTAAATAATAAAATTTTCTCGATTTTTAATGGTGAATCGGGGTAGGCAGGTGTAGGTAAAGTTTGATTACGACCAGATTTTCCTTCAACCAAGCAATTTCGCAATCATTTCCCCGTATAATTAAGACATCGTTAAAACTAAACAGTTATGAAATATTAATGTATAGTAATTTGTATACTATTCTTATTTACCATTATTAAATTCATCGAAGGGAAACTTATTTAAAGTCATTTTAGAAACACGTATACTGTGAGAAAAATAATGTGGCGTGTAAGAGGCTGTTGAAGTTCTTTGTATGCAAATATTTTGCAAGGGTGGATGTTATTTAATAAAATTGATTTATTTTATTATTAATATTTATGACCACCTTTATAAATATTGATTTGGTGTTACGTACACATGCTGTACATTCCGATTATCATTTTAAAGTTATTATATTTACGTTGAATCACATTAAGATAAACGCTTTGTGATACATATACAACATAATATCTACTTTATAGAAGACTTCTATAAATATCAAACTTACAGTATATTATTTGCGTATCACTGAATGTTTTCTTGAATGAATAAGTGGTAAAACATTTATTAATAAACATTAAAAATTGAAAAATGATTAAAATAACGTTTTATATTGTTTTTACCTAAAACGTAAAGCGAAAATCAATATTAACGAGGTTAAAATTAACGAAGTTCTAATGAACCAGTAAAATTTATTTATCTCTATTCATATCATTAAATATGTAATTTATGATTATAATATATTATATTAATGCATCATTTTCCCTTTTACGAAATATTTATTCATTAAAGTTTAATTTTCAATACAATTTTTCATGCTTGTTACAATGTAGGATATAATCAAGAACCTCTTTATTCAAAGTAGTTCAGAGATATAAAGTTCTCACAACATTCCATTTGTTATCGAAATATGGCAAAACATAAATTCAAATGGGAACACTCACTTGCTGTATTACCATACGAGGGCTAAAGAAAGTGTTCGCGCTTTCGCCGTTACTCATCCAGAATCTGGCGCTGAGTTCACCAAAGACCGCTTGATAGCTGGCTCCCTCCGTAGCAGAATTTCAAACTAAATTTCATGCATTCACTCACCGAAAATCGCGTTAAAATCAATTCCCGTAGTTTCCGACAGGAACACTAATTATTCGAGAGATATTAGTTTTATGAATATTAAAATTTGAGTATCTCTGTAACCACGTACGATATAAAATTATAAAAAGCAATTTTGTAAAAAAATTTAAAATCAATAATGATATATTATGATATAAAATGTACATCTTTTTATTTACAATTATTGATTTTACCACATTGCTGGGATATAATTTAAACTTTACATCGAATATTCTTGATATTATTTTTTTTTTCGTGTTTTATAATCAACACTTTGTTCAGTTTGAATAGAACGAATTGACTTTCTTGTCTCTCAAAATATATATAAATGTTATATTTTCCATACTCTGATCAATATTAGTGAAAATAAACTGCTGTAACCAAGAGATAATTTAAGATTTCAACTTATCATTTCAGTATAGTGTTTTCAAATATTTCTTTATTTATTGTCTTACAAAAAATTAAGATACAGTTTTTAATTTTTCTCAAACATTTTATTGAGATGATTAGCGTGAGTTTGAAAAGGAAAAGTGGCAAAAAGGTAGTCCGATTTTGCAATAAAGATTATTCGATCGAAGAAGAATGTGGCGGGACGTTGCGACAGCTTAGTGCATGAAGATTAGTGATTAGTCGAACAATGAAATTGCGCCCATATTCATAGCATAAACGCATTGTCGTGTTTGCGCTTTGAAACCGGACTCGCAAGCAAAAGTTGCCTGTAAACTGCCTGTTCGTAGAATAGATTGCGTACAACGGTTGCGCCCGTATACGCTTAACACACATCGATCTCTTTGCTTTAATTATAATGCCAACAATGCGCATAGAAAGACGCAATAATTATTGGTTGCAGTGAATGGATGAGAGGCTGCTCTAGGGCTTTTGTTCTAGGACTTTGTAACATTTGGTATTCGTCCGATATAACGCGGATGCATTATTCGTTGATACTTGAATATACTTTGTAGTTGCTGCTACCGAGCATAATTTTCAACTATTTACGACTAATGGACGCTTCAAAGCCTTAGCCAGTTGGCGCAGCAGAAAGATATTCTGAAATTGATATTGTGCTCGTGTCAGACGCAAAAGTGTTCCATCAAAGAAACTGCTTTCGTTGTAAGCAACGTTGCGAGCTTCGTACATTGTCGGCAACAACTTTTTCGAAATACATTTCAAGATACGCTTATAGTTCCATGAGCAAATAATACATACCAAGAATCATAAAAATGAGATTATAAAATAACTTTAAGAATTTGATTCGATCGAATAATCATACTGATTTCATTTTATGGTACATTCGATGCATCGAATACCCTTCTGTGAGTGGTCGAAATTTCAATACGCTTGCGTTTAATTTACTTTGCGGTACAACCTCTTTAAAATGAATTCAATATTCGCTGAAATATACGGTAATTTAATTTAATTTAAAAACAATTTCATTCCTTGAAGACAATTTACGTAATTCCTTCGAGAACACAAGTCTCCCGTTTCTTTTATCTGACACTCGCAGATGCGACGCAACTTCTTAAAGCTCTCCATGGCGGCCGAAAATTGTGATACCGAGGGAAAACAATTTAATCGAACGAGTAACATGATATTAAAGTAAAACATTCAGAGTGGCCACTTTCTGGAAAACCTGGAAAAGTCAGGGAATTACGTTGGTCAGGGAAAAGTCAAGAAATTTTACCAAAAATCAGGGAAAATTAAAAATATCAATTACAAATCATTAAGATGTCACAAATAACTAAAATTACGTCCACTAATTTTTCATATCACATTTCGCTTCATTTTTGTATATAAAAAAATGCATTGCTAAAATGAATAACAGTTTTTGATGATTATTTTTTAATATTATAAAAACAAATTATTCTTATATAAAGCAATACGTACTAAAATACATCACATTGTTTTATCAAAACGTCAGGGAGAAGTTGCTTAAAACCTCTAGAAAACCTGGAAAAGTTAGGGAATTTCTTTTTAAAAAAATAGTGGTCACCTTGAACATTGCCGCGGACAGTCGTTCGTACATTTAATAACGCAACAACATTGCACGATAATTCGGAATACCAAAGCATAGCGCGAGTGAACAAAATTTAAAATGTCATTTACATTGTACGATGTCCAGTGTACTTGGCATTATAACTCACTCGTTCATTACGAACAATTTATCGTCCAATTTGCGTTGAAATTTCGCGTCGTGAAATTTTATAGATCGGGATCCACGGGTGCTTTAAAAGTGTCGCCTCTTTCGTGGCGTCTCGGTGAAAGAGAAGAAGGCACGCCGAGCCGCAAACGGGTGCCAATTACGTCAAAAAGCAAAGTATCGGCCGACATTCCGCGGCCTCTAATTCCGAAATCGATTTAATCGCAATAATTTTGATTGGCCGATGTGGCGTTTGAAATTTCAGCGCGGCTCGGCCTTTTTTCGCCACGGCGATGACATCGTAAACCCGGCGACGGCATTTTTAATAACGATCGCAAGGCAAATAAGAAGAAACAAATGTGTCTACGGACGAGCAAACACACAGGCCGAGCCGTAAAAAGTATTTATTCACTTCAGGTCCGCTCGAGTCGTGCATTTTTCGCACATTCGCGCATCCCGAGTCCGTTGCGTACCGCAAGTCGAACGTGAGACGTGGCAAAAATGTGGCACACACAGGCGCAAGAAAAAGACAGACGGCAAAAGACGCTTGTTTATCTTGCTACCGGAGATACGCATTGGTCAATATGTGCTTTGCCTCTGAACAAACATCATGCATACCTGCGTACATTTAACGCGTGTATCATTCTCCTTCCCTGTTTGTTTTCCACTCACCTCTTGTCTTTGTATTTTTATTTTGTTTTTCCATCTTCTTAGCCATTTTTCTTCTATCCTCACTTTCGTCGCAAGTGTCTCGCTCGAGTGGACGCTGGTCTCGCGAATTTTGTTTGATTAATCATTGTGAGATGGTTGCAACGTTCGACGGGAATAGTGAACTTTTCATGCAACAGTCGGATTGTAGTTGTACGAGTGTTGACTGTAAACTTGTATTTTTTGTTACAACTTTTTTTTAAAGGAGTTGACTTTTTATAATTTAAATTCAATCCGTAAATAACTTGCAATATATTCATAAAAAATCCACTATTTAATGTACTTTATTCATAAAAAAGAAATTATTTATCTAGAGAAAAAATTACCGTTTGAACATAAAAATTTTTGTTTCGAGTTTTTTTTGTGGATTGTGTTTACTAAATGGCACGTAAAAATAATACTTTTAGGTAAAAAATCCACACGAAATTGATGTTAATAATGATAATAATATAATATTTTTCAATAATTTCTCATTGATCAAATAAATAAAAAGTGGAGATCAATTTTTGCTGTCGTTAGAAAACAAATGATGAACGAAGAAAAAAAGTTGAAAGAACAAAGGCAACGAGAGCATTTCGTTTTTAATCATAAATAGCCAGAAAAAATATCGTCGCGTGAGTGACGCGTAGGAAGATGAAGCTGCGAGTTTAAAGAGCGAAATTTTCTCTGCGAATCGTTGAGTTGAATGTTTAGGTTGAAGTCCCAGTTAGATTGAATGTATATCGTACTTGAGATTTCAAAATATAATGTAGCATCGGGCATACTCGTTAAAACTAAATGCTAAGATGATCCGATCCCCTCGAAATCTCAAGCACCTTTCCCTACTCTCGAGGCTGGGCCGAGAGTGTGCAACTTTCAATACGTTAAGCTTTGCTTCTCCGGCGTTTTTCTGTTTCATCCCGCGCAGAATAAGGGACCAAGTCAGCGCTTTCACATTCAAAAATGCACTTTGCGTCGTCGTTCGAATATACGCAGTCATTGGTTGCGTGAGAAGTGTAATTTGCATAACAGTGAACCTGAAGTTGTACACGACGCACATGGGAAACGTCTAGCACGTCGTCACTCGGGGCCTGAGGGAATTCGCAACGTTTCTGTTTCGAGACAATTGGCTAATGTAGCTTCTAATAAAATAAATCATTTGCTATTTCCGTAAACAAACTGCCGATGGCGCATCGAATCGCACTCCTCTCGGAGCCCAGCTGGCCTGGAAAATAAATTCATCATCTCAGACGCTTAATTGTCAATTAATGCTTCATTTGTATTTCGTTCGGTAGAGCGTTGTTTAAGAATATATTAGTTGGAGAATTTGCCGAAATTTATTAGATTTTCATGGCCGAACTTGGCGAGTCACATAAATAAATCCTGGAAAACATTCATAGACGAGATAAATCAACTTTCAACTCATGAAATTATAATTTTGTAACGATCGTCCTTTTTGTGCATTGTTGGCGAAGCTCGGCGTTTTGTGGCAGATTGCTTTTTGATGATGCAATGAAATTGTACGTTCCGTTTTTTTATTTACAGGATTCTTGATCACGCTTATAGATATAGTGAATGGTAGCGTGTTGCCCGGATCGTTATGCTGTTAAAAGTTAACATTTTTTCACTTCAGAATTGAAAATGAAATTAGTTGAATATTATGTTAATTTTATCAGTTACATTGAACATATCAGATTTATCTAAAACTTACAACTGAATCGCTGGGCAAAATACGTCCAAATAAAATATTTCTCCGCTTAAGTAATAAGGTATTTATAATTAAATGAATTGATGATACGACTTAATGAATCGACTGAACATATACAAAGAGAAATATTAACTTGACTGTTTAGACATTTTAACAGTTAAAATTAATACCGAAAATCGGAAAATCAATTTTTGCGACTTTGAATTTTGTCACTCCTCGAGATGAACACGGGGTTACATTTAGACAAATTTAGAAAATTTTTCTTAAAATTCTGGAAATGTCAGGAAATTCGATTTCACGAAAAATTTGGGCCACGCTGTCCCGCGTACCTTCTTACACTGTCAATTACCCAACTAAAATAACGCAATAATCGCTGTCATTCTTCTCGAATTAAGTCGAATAAATTGTCTAACAATAATTCTATATCACGTCGCCGTTAGAAGTAGACTAACAATGAAAAGGTGAACGTTCGAAGGTCGCACTTTTTGCATTGTTAGTTGCAGTGCCTTTCTTCCGTCGATTTGCATACGGAGGTGAAACTGTACACTGATTATATACATATATATTATATATTTTTTTCATCTGCTCTTATGCCTACTTATTTTAATTTCGTGTATCCCTTGTTCTGGTGCCCCCTCCGCGCGGCGGGTCTCCCCCCCGGTTGGTTCGTTACGCGCGGCATTGTCCTAGGAACGCATACGCGTTTGTCTGTTCGTCCGCAGCGGCGCATAAGGCAGCGCATATTTCAAAGCCAGGTATATTTTCGCATAATTAGCATGAACTTTTTTTTTCTCCTCGGTCTCGTCGTCGCCGCATATGCCTTTTTCGCGTTCCGTCTCACCTTTTCATTTTCATTTTTCGTTCCACGACACCGCCCGGGATCCACCGCCGAGGACCTTTTTCCCAGACGGCCTTTCTGCCCGATTTGCATAGCAACGAATCCCAGAGATTCGCGTAGCCGCGCACGTACTGTCGCGCTGATCTCATTATACGCCAAGCGCTGCCTTCGCCCATCCGTTCGTCCATTCGTTCGTTTGTTCGCTCGTTCGTTCAGTTATACGCTATTTCTATTCGAACGACGAGTATGTCTTTATGTTACATCTCCTTTTGCTTGCTGCGATTGCGTCACGTTCGATCAAACGACACGATAAAACTGATGGCCTTCGGGCTAAGTGGTCTCCGCTCGAGTCTACTTTGCCGTACATTACGGTCCTGCAAAATATGCCACGAGTTTTACACGAATGTTCGCTCGTTGGGAAATGTTTTGGCAATTGCGTAAAAAAGGCAAAAGGACGCGTTCGTGGGCAGAGACCGCTGCGCAAAGAAGTCTCAGAGCTCGGAAATAGGCGGAATACGTTTTTTACTGCTTGAAATTTGCTGGATCTGTTGAAATTACTGGTAATGTCTATGAGACTTCGTGTTTTGAAAAACATATTTGTCCCGATTACTATTTCTTCAGCCGGTCGACAAAATGATTTAAGATTTAATCCCCTTTTTATTTTTTGTTCTCGCCTCGTAATTGGCTTCGTGCATCTCGAGTACCACTCCCCCCATTCTCTCAACCAGTCAACAAAACCGCGAAGAACCCGAACCGGCTAATCGATTATCTAAAACAAATCCGAATTACAACTCACGAATCGGAGCCGCAGGCCGCTAGTAGTTGTAACTTCGAGAATCCACTTAACCCATGAATACATTAAGCAAACAACGAAACCGTAACACGGCCCTCCGCTCAATGAACGTGAGACGGCGCAAACAAACCGCGGCCGAAACTATTTTGTCATCGATCGGCATGTATTTATAATCGATGATCAGGGGCGTGTGTAAACTCGGCGGAAAAGTTGTCGGTGGTGTGTTCGCGCTTGCTCTCGCACTCGGCCGTCTGCCTATTTATCGGCGGTCGGGTCGTGTACCTGGCTCACGGCGGCATATGTTTTCGTGACGCGGCGCATAAAATATGCATTAACTCTCACGTGGCTCGGAATTCAAGTGGGGCTTCATAGATCACGTAATATAATCGACATTGTCGGCCTGAGTGGGACCGGCTCGGCCAACAGGCGCGCAGGTCCCACTAACCCGGCCGGGCCCGGGGGTCCCCGGGGAGGGGTGTTTCGCACTGTTGCGAATAACCCCTTCTCGAATTTCGTAACTACGCCAAAGGGGTTGCTTCCGGCCGCGGCGAGGCTCTCTCGTCTACGTGAATCTATGTCATTTAGTTTGTCCCGCGCCTGCCGACTATTCTCACGTCCCTCGGTCTAATTGCTCCCATCGAAGGCTACGATTTACATCCGCGCCCGGCAGTGATTTGCGAAGCTGCGACCGGAGTGGCCTCTCCGAGGAGGACGATTCCTTTCGGGCGATCGGCGGTGTTGAGAAGCTTTGTAAGCCTCCTTCGAGTGTTCTTTTGGAAGAGTAGCTGTAATGGATGAATGGCTGCTGAGACAGTCATCGGCTCGGGGTGAGCAGTAGTGGCTACCTCGCCGATCGTTTACAATATTGTAACAGCTTTGACTTTTTTTTTATTAGAACAGTTATGATTGGATGGGAAAACTATAGTGAATAGGCTCTTCTTTTCACGGATAACTTGTCGCTGGATTAAATTTACTGTAAGATTAAACAAGGATGTTTCGCAAAGGAAATATTTTTGTATATAGTGTACACGGATTTTATAAATAATTAATGCTTAATTCGGTTTAATGTGTATTGAAGAATGTAAGAATGTTGTTTAAATGGTGGTTTTATAACGTTTTCATTTTACACAATATTGTAAGTAGAGTAGTAGGTGTAAGAAAAAATGTATTAACATTTATTATTACATGTAACATAATTTAATGATAAAAATGTTTTTCTTACAAACAAAAAATCTTACTTCAAAATTTTCAATGCTAAAAAGATTCCAACTTTAAATTAAAAAATGGTTACATTCTAAACTCTAAAACTTTTTTGAATTTAAGCTTATTTTTCTGAGAGTAAAGTTGATGTATACCATATATATAAAAAATGTATGTATATGCACGATATATACCTGGTATATACACGGTACATCAGAGAATCATATTACAATTTACTTGTGTATAACGCAAAGCAGAATGCTGTGACACATTTTACAGTAAACATTACGTTCTTTTCAATGTCTATCGAAACGTGACAGGAGATACGGAATGTCTCGAAATTTCGCGGCGAATTTAATATGAAAGATTCCGCAATTTTATTAAACGTCATAAAATTTACTAAAATTCGTTCAATAAAATGAAGCGCGTGAATTCTCGGACGAGCCGTCGCGTCGTTCTCTCGAGTCGAGTCTTGAAATCTTGAAAATTCATAAACAACAACAAACGGAATAAAGTAGCGGTGTCCTGTCTGAAGCGAAAAAAATTCGTAGAGCGGCGGCGCGGCGTTGTGGGAGTTGAGAGACGCTGTATAACCGGGCGAAATTAAATTTCCATTAGGAAGAACGTATGAAT
>JABFOV010006465.1:0-10636 GCA_022817685.1 Aradophagus sp. ZL-2020
CAACTATGAGTGATGATCTCTATTGGGAGTTTGTTATTTTTATAGTATCGTGCTGATATGTATCTGCGTACACTCAAATTTCTGAATCTCGTGTTGTCTTCGTTTTAGTTATGTGTCTTGAATTTTTTTTTTTTTTTTTTTTTTGTTTTTTTTTTTCTTACGACCAACATTTTTTTTTTACTTCTTTTTTTTTTGGGGTTTTTTTTTTTTTTTTTTTTTTTTTTTTTTTTTATCTGCGTCGCGTTTATAATCAAATGACGTAACAGTATTACGATTAAATTATTAACCACGGTGCATATTACAGTAGAAATAAATGAAAATATTGGACGAATTGGATGTATATTTGCAGTCAATGCGATTATACAGCGCCTAGAAAAGCGATAAGTTAGTTTTGCGCCACCCAATATTTCGCTGCGATGCTGGAATATTATTAAGTTTTGGTTAGGAAGGAGACGAAGAGCTAGAGAGGACTAAGGAGAAGCATTAGAGGCCGGGGATGATCACTGAGCGCGCGGCACTAATCAAGACGCATGATTATAGGCCCCAAAGCACCCTGCAACACCGGTTTCTCGGAAGGAGACAAACCCCGCTTCCTTGAAAACGCCGTACCACACTCATTGTCATATCTGTCGGCCTCGAGATTACCAGACCGTGGTTTTTGTTGCCAACTCTATATGCCTTTCTCGAGTCGGCCGAATAACGTTGTTCTGAAATAAAACTTTGTATGGCACTCCACACGTCCCTTACTGATCTGCTTCCTGTACTGTCCCTACTCGATTATAATTATTGTGCACTGAAACAACATTATCGCTGGAATCGTCAGTGGCGGATTAAGTAATTTATGAAACAAACGCAACAATTTGTAAACACTCAAGTTGATAAAGGACGAAAAGTAGGCACGGTGCCTACTATTTTTCTCTTTTTATCTTTCACGTTTACAATCTTTTGTTTACGTTTTGTGAATTTCTGAGAGTTGCTACCGAGACTCGTGCCTGCGTGTATATGAAATTTGATTCGTTCAACTCGAGCGGACAAAACGACGGTTTGTGGACTTGTGTTGGGCAAATCGTATCTGATTTCAATTCCACGATTATCTTGAAATAAGTAAATTTAAAAAAAAATTTTTTTGCTCAATCACAATTTCCAATACTCTAATACTTGTAATATTTTCAATAATTTTGATACTTTTCTTATCGTGTTTCCGTGGAATCCAAACAAATTCCTGAATCGAAATAAATTTACTTAGATGGTAAAACAAACTTCTTACGTTGCCGAGATTTTACCTACATCATTTCGAATAAAAGTGATGTGCAATTTTTCGCCGCAAATTTGGCCGGGGTACATCGAGCAAACATTCATTATAAACGGTTCCGAACGAGAGTCGTTTGGTCTCCTATTTTCAACAGTGCTAATAGCTCGAGGAGTACAGATGAACTGACAAGATCGTCATTGATCTGATTGCTTTGCTTGGCTAAACGTGTCGACTTCACTACTCATGATACGCGCGCTTACGCAACGTACTATTTGAGGTTGCGGTAAGCATGTTAGCACAACCCCAGCGTATCATGTTAAATTATGCTCAGTACCAATGTGCTTTCGCGGATAGGTACATATCTTCAGCACACACGTCTCGTATGCGGTATAATTACCGTAAGCGTTTGTGACGCCGTGAAATTTTCTCTAAATTGCCAGGACTTGAGATTGTAAACGCTTGTACGTTGCTGCTTAGCGTCACGTTGCAGGGTCAACTGTTTGCGGTCGGTACATAAAAAATATTAATTCAAATGGCATTTAATCAGTGGCCAATTATATTATCTGCTAATAGTAGTTGCTCTTATTGCTTCAACATTATGGATATTACGATATATTATATTGATTAATTGTTAACATTTCATAATAAATGATTCGATAATTTTATGTGACAGAACAATTTAAAAAACCACGACTACTTGTTGTACATTTTCAATCATTTAATTATTTTTCCTAATATTAAGTTTACTGTAAAAGACGATAAAATTTATAGAATTCGGCACGTTTCATTTTCTTCGAACGTTAAAGTACACGGGGAAAAGGAAAAATGGCTGAGGCGTTTGTAATAAACGCCTGAGCGTTTTAAAATAGGACAGAACATCGTAACCTATGAAGGTAAACAAAGACAAATGAAATGAAAAATTGCATTTTCCCATCTTTGTTCATCCTTCGAGGTTACGATGTTATGTTCTAATCTAAAAGGCTCAGACGTTTATTAGAAACGTCTCAGCCGTTTTTAGTTTTATGACTGTATTAAATTTGCAGTGCTGTCGATTGGATGTACTATTAGCGAAAAAACGACCGATCATCTGCAGCTTTGTTGTATGGTTTGACAGGGTTGAAGGCAAGCTGTCGGTTCGATTTCCACCGACCGAAGGCCGAATTTCGCAACAACCATACGGCTTTGCGACGAAACCTTGAGTTCGGTAATTTCTAAATGTGAAGCCTTAAAGAAAGCGCTGAATTAATACCGCTTTGTAATGACTCAGGGTTCGGACAGTCGACCAATAGTCACACATCAACGCTGACAAGTAGGAAGGCGAAAAGTCAGCGGCCAAATGGACGCCAGGTGGACGAGAAAATAATCCATCGGAATTCGTCACGACTTTCGTCGCCATGTTCGTTGCAAAGTACTTGAAAAGAGGCCTGAAAGGTCGCGGGTCGTGAAAGTCAGACGTCAATGAGTATTTGCTTTTATTTGAATTGTGAGTTAGGTGCTTCGAAGAAAGAGTTTGCACACGGAGCTTTTAGCCAACACCATTGAATATTTGTTCCAAATGGCTCGATCTCATATGGAAATGAGTCGACATCTGAACTTGGGGTGACTCTTCTAGGGATTCACTTGCCCTCTCCCCATTCTTCCGGAACTTCTTCAAGACACCAGTCTGGCGTACGATCTCGCTCCCTAATTTATTGGCCGTCGTCGCGCTTTCTATTTTTGCGTTACGTAATTTGCTTAATGTTCGTCTTCGACGTGAAAACACGTCATTTTGCGACACAAGCGGAACCGGTTGGGCATGGGAAGGTTGGCGAAGGTTGGTTCCACATTTGCATATTCGTCAGCTGCGCTTCCTTCAACTTTTCCGCAACACTCCTACCCCACACGACCCGAAAGCTTTGAAACGCCCGGCGCTTGCACGTTAGAAGGAAAAGCAGACCAAGGCGAGAAACGAGAGGCGAGGCGGACGAGGCTGTATTTCTAGACTCAATTCATAATTGCAAATTTCGCTGACTTATTTATGCAGCTATCTTAGTCAGCTTGAGACTCCTGCGAGCCCGACCGCGCGACTATGCGTGGCATTGTATAAGTGCATCGAAACGGCTGCGCCACTTCCAACGACTGCACTGCTGCAATTTGAGACGATCGCGTGATTACGATTGAACGCATTCAGCCGGTTCAAAGGCTTTTCAGTAAAGAGGTGAATATGGCAAGGAGTTTTTTTTGAAATTCAATTCGGCGAGCCGGACCTGCTGAAATCAGGTCAGGTGGCAGTCCTGAAGAGAGTTGAGCACCATAGACAGGAGTTGACAGTGTCTGCTTGGAAAATTTTCTTTTCTTTTCTTTACTCGCTGTTGTTAATTATTGCATGCCTTTCCTCAATGATCTTTTGCAAAAGAACTTTAGCCGTCAGATTTCAAACATTTTCAATTCTCGACCCACAGAAATGTTTATTGACGTATAAATGATGTATTGATGTATATCATTCATACGTCATATATATTTATACATATAAAAACAATAATTGTATCAATAGTTTCTCGAGTTATCATTCATTATAATTTTCTCAGTGTATGATATTTCCGACAACCACAACCGAAAAACAGGTTTGCTGTTTCAGCACTTGGCTAAGTGTTAGATAGATATATTTTTACGCCGAGAGAAAATTTAAATTCAAAAGCTCGTTGTTTTTGTGACGAAAACGGAAAAAAAAAGAAGAAAAAAATGCAAACAAAGACAAAATCAGTAAATCAATTTCGATAGTTTATGATGCGGAATAAATTTGGCAGTTTATCAGTTTGACGGCTACAGATTGTGCGAATCAGCGCGTCAGAGTTAAGACGGTTAGACACATTTTACGCCGGGCGTTAGCAATGTCGCATCTTTTGTGCTCGACAAAGCAACATCGAGAAGAGATTAGGCGACTCCTTTCGCGACCCTCGCATCGAGTTATGAAAATATGGCACCGCCGCGCGAGAAAGAAGTCGTCTCACGTGCGCGAGGCTATACATTTTCACTTTGGCACACGTGTCGGTGCTCGTCGTCGCGTTCGCAGCCGTCAACGGGGACGCGTGGGGTCGTCATGTCGCGAGTACCGGCCTCGATACAAAAGCTCGCCACGCGAAAATGGAGATATGATGATGCGCGCCGCTATGCATTATGCATACAAGCTAAATCGTGGGAATATTGCGTGTATATATAATAAAAGCTACTTATTGAAAAACACGACTCCCAAACGTTGTGGAAAAAAAGCACGTCCAATATGCACTTGGCTTGGCCTTCCGATCATTATTTCCCCGCATATTTTGCCAACGATTTGGTTAACACTCGAATTTTTTTATCATCCTTGTTTTTCAAAGCTGTGACAATTTTAATCAAGAGAGATTCGACTTATTTGGCTTAACTTTATTTTCGTGAAAGTTTAAAACTTAAAAGACTTGCATTCTGCTTAATACGATTGCATAATAAAGAGTAAAAAAGGTTCGTTGCTAGCCGTGGTCCAACAGCGCATCCAATTCGTTTCGCGTGTGGCTTCTGACTTAACCGCTGGCTAGAAACTTTTGCGACAATTTGCGTAAATTGCAAGGCTAATTTACAAGCATGTGCTATCCACCGACTTATACTTCAAAGTGAGAAAAACGAGCTTCACCTTATTTCTTTTCCTTTCGACCTGAACAAATTGTTTATATTCTTTGCCTTTGTAAGTAACAATGTAAAATATATAAAGTAATAATGTAAAATAGTTGAATTATTTTGCATACGCAATTTTCACGATTTCAGCTTCTCAATGTTCAAGTATGTAGTTTAAAATTATTTTATATAAAGTTAAAACAAAAAGTAGGAAACGATATTTGTATTTAAATATTCGCAGTGTTAAAACGGTTATTACTTATTCCCTGTTTTCAGTATTAAATCTCTTTTTTATACTTTTCATCAGAGTTGCGGCCACCTTAAATCAATCCTACACTTATATTCATAGCATATCCATGGTAATGAATTGTAGAGAAGACATTCATCGATATAAAATAGAGCGATTGTTGAGTGATGTATTGCATCGGATTTTTCGGGATTTTAAAACAACGCGTTTGGAAAGGAGGGTGCTCGAGAAAAACTTTAAATCGCACCTCTTTTGAATCAACATAAGTCTTGTTTACATAAACTTTGTATTATTTATTATAACATCATTCAGAGACCCACAAAATACTAAATTAACATACATGAAAAACAGTTTGTAAAACCTGAGAATTTGGCTGTCGAATTTAATTGTGATTACTTTTACATTCAGATTTTTATGCGTATATAATACAGTAATTATAGATAGAATAATTAACAAATTTGAAAGTTCAGTGATTCGCAAGTGGCACGATAAGTGGAGGATAAACAAGTCCGCCAAGCTGCACAGTTTGTCTCGTAATTATACTTGTTTTATGGATCGTTTCGTTGGCAGATACTTTAGTTAAATGTATAATTGCCTCCAAGTGAGCAACGGGCTTGTCGTCGATGCGATACTTTATGCCCACTTAGGCTTTCATCTGCGACGGGAAAAAAGGCGCTGAATAGATGGTCAAGCGGGAGCCCGCCGACGTCATTAATGGCGCACTTTTTATGCTCTCTTAACGTGATTAAATATCTACTAAATTACCACGTTTCACTTACCACAATTAATTAACAAGCGAAATCCCCAATTCACTCGTAAAAAGTGACGTAGCAAACAAATGGATATGTTTGGGAGCGTTAGAAGGCAAAAAAAAAAAAAAAAAAAAAAAAAGAAATATGCAAATTTATCAATTACGGCTTTTGATATGAAATTCAAGCGTGGTGAATTTTTTTTCTCTCAAGAATGCTCTTGCACGTCGTTTCAAAGGTAAAATCTCAAACGACTGTGTATTCAAGAATTTGCTGAATTAGCGGGCCGGTCTACTCCGTCAAATATTTACCCGATCACCGAGGAGATCTCACGATCGGTGTATTTGTTTTACCCTTTCTTAAGCTAATTTTTGCTCGAAGGAAAGGAGTGTCAGTTCTTCGTAGCTTCGAAAGTTAAATCAGCGAATATTACGCTCATGCATATTTGATTCGGAGAAATTGCTAGTCTTTATTTGACATAATGAACACAAGGTCAAACGGCGGTTAATTGGAAATTTGGCGAGAAATGTATCGTCTTTTTTTTTGTGTTTTCAGATTTTTCTCTCCTTATTGCATGGCAAGTAGTTTGCGCGCGTAAAATTAAATGCCGAAAACGACGTGATTTGGAAAGTCGAGCTGAATGGAACGAGGTATCGAAAAGGGTAAGCGACAGTTAGCGGGAGCTGACGTTGGCTTAATTAGAGGAGGTTTTTCATCCACTTAAATTGCGTAATGCGAGCCGCCATTAAGATCCCGCGGATGGAAATTAGCTTGGTCGAATGGATCAAAGCTGTTTAATGTAGCCTCTTATTTAAGAAATCCATAATCGCTTTTCAGCCGAACTTTACCGTGTCAACGTCGAAATCAAAACCACCTTTTTCACTCCGGCCCTTTTATTACTCGCTCGTTTTCATGCAGCAATCCGCGTTACGTCACGCAAGGCCAGTTTTCACTTGTGACTTCTTTCGACCGTGATAACGAACTTGGAAATTCGCTTTTAGTTGATCCTCCCCTTCCTTTTTCCCTTCTCCAAGTCCTTTTCGACCATCATCATTCAACTTCGACTATACGATAGATCCGATCATTTATTTGGAACAAACTAGTCGAAGTAAAAGCGATTCGGCGAAGAAAGGATGTCGTGAACAAGTCGCTGCATGAATTACAACTCGTGTTTACGTTTCTTGATGATTAAATCTTATTACAAAAGTCAACTTAGTCAATAGACTGATGAAAAAAACAAAACCATTAATTTGTTTTCATGTTGTTTTGCTAATACTTTAAACTTATTTCTACGCAGAATTTTTAAAAATTAAGAGGACCAGACTGATAAATCGGGAGGAACGATGAATGTATAAAAATCCATGCTTCTCGTTACGTTTCGTGTGTTTGTACGGGATTAGCAATTCATAGTCACGCAATTGTCGTTGTCGTGAATTACAAGGGAGTCCTCGAGATTTAGCATGGTGGCAATATACGACGGCAATAATAATAATTAGAAACATCGTAAGAAAAGCACATTTTCGAGACTTGGACGCGATTTCGACCGTGCCGCGGCTTCTTCGTCTTTGGCGCTCGCTCTCACCTAATCTCGAGCAGGCGCTTGTTAAAAACGCCCGTGAATATAAAGAGTTGCATTATTAAAGAACTTTTCGCGACTGTAACGAAAAGTTCAAGTCTGTTGGGGGAAAGAAATACCGGGAGAAGGGAGGAAGCTATGAGCCCTCGACTATTCGCAAGTTGCGAGAAAAGTAGGGTGAGAAGCGCAAAGCGACGAGAAAACCCTAACTCTATACAAAGAAATTCTTGCATGTTTACAAAACATGCGAGTGTTGGTGGAAAATTGCAAACAAAAATCGCAACAATTACGAGGTTATAAATTAGAAAACTAACAAGACAACGTGATATTTGACATGTGTCATAGCACATGTTTATTTTCATTGGAACTCACTTTTTCTGACAATAAAAACGCATCTAATTCTCCCTTTTTCAAAAACATATAATATGAGAAAAAAATTATGACTTTTTTGCAAAGTTATTGAAAGAAGAAGTAATATCTTTTTGTGGACATAAATACCTTAGTTATTATTCATCATTTTATTGAAAGAAAATTGTGCTGCAGATGAACGTTATAACTGTAAAGCACTCCAGTAAGAATGATTCGTCCCGCGTTTTAGGCTTTTATGGTAACTGACACATCACCTTGACAAAAAACACAGCTGACTGCCAACAAACAATCGGTACTTGAATCTGTAATGTAACTATTCGTCTTTTTTGCAGGCAGCGGTTGCTTTGCCGATAGTCACTAAAAGCCTACCAGCAAATTAGCAGACAATTATAGCTCACCAAGTAGACAATAGATGTCTACTTAGTGGGCAATAACTGTCTGCCGACATCAGTTTCGTCCTCACGGGGACACGCGGCGGTCGCAAAGTAAATAGCCATTCTACGATACGTGCACCTACGGTTCAAGGACAATTTGCTTAATTACTTTTATGCAGCAGCTGTACGCTAGATTTTTCAGTGTAGTTGTAAACCGAGTCTGTCACATAGGAAAGTGATTTTTTAATAAGCTTCACTGTAATTACAGTTGCTTTAACAAAACTAAAACTTTGTTATCCCAATTGTAATTTTGATTAAAAGTAGCCAATACAGATCAAAAAGAAACATTAATTTCAACTGTTAAATTTGGATTGCAATGTCACGATAATTGATTATCAATAGGTTCATATTCTTGAGTTGTCGTTATGATGTCATCTGAACTTTTATCTCAAAAGGCTCAACGTCGAAATCGTTTGTAACTGTTATATTTTATCCAACGATTTTCGTAGTAAAAAAAATTGGAAAAGTTTTAAAATTCAACCCATCATTTTGAGGTCATTGCTTAGACTCGTTATTCAGGCGAATGAATGATTTCCTTCACTGTGTGTTTGATTAATATTTATGTAATACAAATGATTGCTCAATAATGAAAATACTTTTGTCTCGTCGCAAATAGAGCTATGCGTGGGGGTCGTAATGTCACTTGCAGTCAATTTCTTATTCAATTTTCTACTTTTTTTTTGGCCGTGGCATTTGAGTTTCTTTAGTCGACGGATCGAGCAAAGGCAGTCGAAGAAACGGGGAAAATAAAAACGCGGGGACAAGAAGTTACGGCGCATAATTAGCATAACGACACTAATTAAAATACAAATGAAGAGTCTTAAGGCGATGCCACACCAAATGACTCATTATCGTCCAAGCGCCATTCTGTTTTCTTGCTGCAGTGATCGCACACGTTACTTACGCTTTAATTTCCGCCATTCGCTCGATTTCGCGAAATCACTGCGATCGGTTCGACGATTTTTTTTTCTCCCTTTTTTATTTAATCTCATCGTATTTATACTCAATCAAGTCTCTTTTTTTTTCCACCATCCCTTAGAAGTTAACAGAATTCATTTCCGTTGGAATTTGAGATTTGGCGAAGGAAAAGAAAGAAATGTAAATATAGTATACGCGAAAAAAGATTCATAAATTAAACGAACGTTAATAAACACAGGGTATCGATAAATAGGAAATTTGTAATTGAGTTTTCATAATTACATAAACTCTTGTACAGGGCAGCAGGCTACATCTCTTACGAGGAATTTGATGTCTTTCAAGCACCTTGTGAATATTTGGTTTTGCCCTCTGAGTTACTAATACGAATTACTTTTACAACACAAAGAAATTGTGCGATGCAAACGTTGCTAACTCGGTGGAAAAGTTGATTCAGCTTCGATAAATTGAATTTCACAAAGAATGATAATTACTTACGTCTGATTTTGATCCGATGAGGAAACAAATTTTTACGAGACAGCGCAAAGTAGGGTTATTGGCATCATAAAGCAGGCCGTTCTCCAAGGGAAAATGCATTCACGCGTGCCCGAATTTCATGGATAACCCATAAGATTTTCTGGAAACATAAACATGATTGAGAAAGCGGGGAGCAGTCTCCGCTAGGATCGTCCAACAATTCACATGAGATTACGATACGTTCACTCCCGTTTCTCTCGACTCGCCAGATCCTTTTACGACTGCGCCGTGGAATTCAATCGAGAATTGACTTCGGATCCCTAACCCCCTCTAATGTGTTATACGCGACATGTCAATTTACTGTCTCTGAGCTAGCCAATTTCTAAAGTCATACGAAATTACGAAAGTTCCTTTCTTCATCCTCACTTCATGCTACATTTGGAAATCAAAGAATCATCTTTCTCAGTATTGAGTCAACATTTCTAAATACCAACTTTATAAGATGTCTCTATGGTTGTGATCAATGATCGAGACTCATACTTGAATAGTTAATGTTTAATAATAACAGCAATAACAACAACAACAATATTATTATTGGTTTTATTTTTATTTTATTAAATTAATCTAATTTCACTGTTTCAGTATTATAACAAAACTTATAATTACGATTATTTTACATTCAGTATTAGTAGCTACCCGAGTCAAAATTTGCACGCTCTTCAGCCTTCATTCAACATTTCCATTCGTGTTTCGTCCTTTTCATCTCGTTTACATTTCAATCTCCTTTCAGTCCTATCAATCTCCAAATTAAAAAAAAAAAAAAAAAAAAAAAAAAAAAAAAAAAATTAAAAAAATAAAAAATATATAAAAAAATTAAATTAAAAAATTTAAAAAACAAAAAAAAAAAATATATAAACGTACAAACACACCAGATCACATGCACACCATCAAACTCAATCCTGAGCCTACGAGACTAGACACAAACACATG
>JABFOV010006466.1:0-10635 GCA_022817685.1 Aradophagus sp. ZL-2020
CGGAATGCGTGTAATGTTCTCACGTATCTCACGATTTTGCGCGCCAGGCGTGCTCGCGATGCGAGCGACCATCGCTCTTACATTTATGAGCGCATCAGCGAAGTTGAGCCAAGTGGCTTCCGGGCATAACTCTAATGAGGATAAATATATATATAAATATATATATAAATACCGTATGTATAAGGTTGACTCGCCCACCATCAAGACAAGAAAGAAAGAAAAGTTAAGAAGAAGAAAAGTTGAGCCATAAAGAAGGAAAAGAAACATTGACGAAAATGTGCAACCGAACAAAAAAGGACGACGATTAATATCTCCGATAATACGACCGAGTCAAGGGACCGTGAAGTGTCGTGAAATGTGATCGATGTGATTAAGTCGTGTCAGTAATAGCTGTTTATTATCTGGATGTCGTTTTACTTTGGTGAAGCAGGAAAGTCGTTTATTTGTAAAGTAATTACAGCTGCTTGAGAGAGCAAAGATTAAGTTGTGGAAAAAATTCGGGATTCGACGAATGTTCTGATTGTGGCCATCTCAATTAACTTGACGTGAAGAAATTAATTTATTTATCTTAGTAAAACGAAAATCGCAATAATTCGACGGACGGAGGTTGAAAATATAGTATAAATATCCTACGTAATTATTAAAACATCAAAAGTAAAGTCAGAATATTTAAAAACGATACAAGAATATCAACTGCAAAAGAAAATTTTGTAGCAAAAGTGTGAATGTTAGCAATCTAAAATAACATTGGCTTAAAATTCGTGTCGTTTTATTCTCCGTTACGATTCCGGCCATCGCATTATCGTTAATGATATTTCCATTAAAAGAAATCAAATTAAGTAACCACGGATCATTGAATTCCGACGCTATTACGACAATTTAACGAATGAAAACGAATCGCGCTTGTAGCCCGTATTATTAAGTCATTACGGAACGACCTCGCTGACTGACAACTGCAAATATGAAAGCGAAAGAGTGACGAGCAAAAAGAACGGTGAAACTGGCAAGGCGGTAATGTCATCTCCGCTTTTTTGCTATTCAAGAGCTGGGGCGTAGGGGAGAGGGGTGGTGTGGACTATACGGAAGGATGTAAAAGAATGATCTTGTGTAAGCGCGCGCAACATGGACAGAGACATGGGCATTACTTTCAGGTAACGGCAACAACTTTGCGACGCCGCAATAAAATTTCGATCTGGTGAATCATGCAATGCGTTGCGGGGACACTTAGCAGTTACGACTCGACTAGCGATAAAGGCCCGTAAATTGTGCATGAAAAATTTAATGAATAGTCGAGCATTTTAAACGAGCTCGGACCTTCTTTCATTAATTCATCGTTTTTCTTAAGTTTAACCGTACTGTATTTGAATAGAAGAATACTTTTTGAAAAGAATGGCAAAATTGAAAATTGGATTTTCTCCCTAGAGAGTTATTAATTTTGGAATTATAAAGAACATACGAAGATGTAGAGATGAATGTGTAATCAACTTTCATTCGTATTCTTACATTAGTGAAACGTAAGTACGATCTTCGTACAATTCATTGTAAGGTTAATGTACCATTCGCTGTTTTTCCTACTTCTTCTTTTAATGTGTTTAATTCAATAATTCAAATGGATAGCCCCAATTGCGCGAATTAACAAACTGAATGTCAAAAGCAAACGAGCATATAAATGTTTGGAATAATTGGCGTGTCAATAAACGAAACGCGTTAATATCAAAATGCCCGAAGGTTTAAATTGCCGGTGAAATTCATAGGCGCTTTCGGTGTGCGCTTGCATAACAAATGGCGGGATCGTTCGCCGGAAACGCGGGACGTGCGAGACGCGCTAGTTTTCATTGCGGCCAAAGCCGTCAAGCAGTGCGAAACGGGAAATTCAATTTGAGCTTGCACTTGACCAGAGTCGCGCATCGCTTATGTAAGGTCTCCGTCTCGGCTTCCGAGTGTGTTTCGTTTAGTCGGGTCGAGCAGTCTTTGTCCATAAATTCACCTAGGAGATCACGAGAATAGACTACAGTCGATGTACACGTGGGATTGCGCGCCTTTTAAATTCGCTTTAAAATGACATTTTCAATTGGCGAAGTGCTTGAAATTGACGTTTATTCCTAATTGAACGAATTTGCTACACGTCTTTCCAATTGCGAGTACGAAAAAATAATTGTACACTATAAATGACGAGGATCGCGAATGTCTTAAAATATTTACAGTATAATCTTCGAATATTTACAGTAACAATATTTTTTGCTTTTAAATTAAATCAAGGAAAGTAAATTGTTCAAATTTTCTCTCTACTTATTCACCCTCATTCAGTACATGTACAATTTGTATGGACATACAATTTACATTATATAACTTACATTAAATTAGAAAATTAATTTCATTTAAAACTGAATATCGAGAAAAAAGAACTTAAAACAACGTTGTTCCAACTTTACTTTCACGCGTCTAAATCAAACAATACGCACGTGCGAAGGCAATCCCAAGTCGGGAGTATTTGTTCGACACAGTTAGAGGACAAATCGACCACTTTGCGTCGCAAGCCAGCGGCGCCAGCATTCCTTCGCGTATTTCTTTCAGCTTCGATAATCAGTCGCGAACACTTGCCTTTCAATTGACGTCCAGCAGTCAACGGGCCACGTAAAATGAAATCAAACATCAAGTCCCGCCGCTGTGATGCGATTATCGCGATCGGCCGAACAAGGTTCGACGTTTCTCCGACGTTCGCGAGATGAAAAGCATCGGCGAGGCAGTCGACCGAACGCTTTCCACCGCTGGCACGTCGCGTAAGCAAAAGTAGACCCGCCGTCAAAAAGGCCTTGTTGTTATTCCATTAAGAAAAGCAGATTGTTGGCGTGTCATTAGCGCTCTCGCCGAGATTTATGCAAATCCGCGGCAATACGCAAACATCGGCTGAATGCGGGCTTTATTCCGCGCCGTAAAGTGGCCGCTTCTTTATTTCGCTCCTTCCTTTTTCGTCAGCGACTGCGTTACTTCGCCGGGCGTTTTACGAGCCAACTATTTCCAGCGGCCTATCTGTTTGACCTCGGTCCCGTAGTTCACGGTTAACCGCAAAAGATCCGCAAAAGTGAAGTGAGAAAAGAAAGGGCTCGGTGACCCTTGGAAAGCGGAATCGAGCGGACATTGGCATTGATGGTTCAATAAGCGGCCGAAATTTCGTCGGCAAACCGGTTGATGCTCGGGATCCAATTTATCGGGCCACTTGGATCTTCGCGAAGGAAGACGTACGAGGGCAATTTTATGGCTCCAAACTTACGGCCAACCCACATTCAAATGCAAATTCCTTTTACTTTTTGTCCCGGGGAATAGTTTCGGATCTTGCGTGCTTACGAACATCGGTCAAGTGTTTTCGCAATGAATTTCTCGGGGGGTTCGCGAAGCGAGCTGACATAACAAGGATTGCACGGTGCAAACTTGCCCGACGACGGCTTCAATGTGATTAAACATTCGGCATTGTTTAAATATTATTTCGACTGGAACGTTATTGTGATGTTCGAGTGTAAATGAATTTCGCAAAACAACGTGGTAGATTTCTAAATTTTGAAGTCTCGACATAGTGATGAGTGTGTCCACTTTTTAACAAAATGTAGCGATTAGTTAATAATTAATTAAAATAATAATTCTAATGTGTTTTATTGTTGGATTTGAAATTTCAAACTTAGGATTTTCCACTAAAAATTTAAATACCTACTCTGAAAGGACTATATTATTATTACTACGATAAATATTATTACTTGCTATGAATTCGTGTTAAAACGATATTCACGATAGAATGACAATATTATCTTAAACTGTGTGAAGTGACACTTAAATTTACTGTCTTATAAGTATAACAATTTCATATGGACAAATACATATTGTAATAAATTTACTTTGTAATAATATGTTATACCCCTTTGTTAAAAAAACTTAAATAATTAAATGCGATTACAGATATTCTAAGAAACTAGGACTGTGTCGTTATTTTATCGTTTATTATGAATTCCTTCAATGTTTATGGCGGCTTGATTTCACTTTAAATACGATTTTGAAGATATCAATTGTCATAAAATCAAGCGTCCCTAAGTAAATTTCAACGTAACGGCACAATAAAAGCGCGGGCTCAAAAGCGCGCAAAGAAATCCATTTTGCATGACATAAAACAGAATGCATTATAAAACAGGGAGATGGTAATGATCTAATGAATATAAAAAGAGGGAGAAACAAGGAGACGCGAGGATCGTGTTCTTTGCGAAAGCCGACACGGATCTTAGCTACCGTGCGGGATTGTCGCTGAGTATTATATGTGAGCCTTAAAAATAGGTCTCGAATATCCTTAAGATGGGCAGGATCAAAGGGATTTCGCTAAGAGGATGACAACCACTGTACGAAACAATCCGACTAATTTCTCCAGTGTCTCGGCAACGAAGACAATGCCACGTTTTAGTGATGAGAGGGTCAAAATTATGGCGAAAATCATTTTTGGCGAAGTTGACGAGATAATCGTTTGAATATCTAGCCCGAAAATACCGTTACAATAAAGAAAGTAATATTTTCGAACTTCATTTTAGATTTTTTATTTTTCGTAAGAAAAAATTATATTTTAATAATTTGGATAAAAAAGAGGATGGTAAAGTGTCGTTAAAGAAGGCTCTGAACACACAGAGGAAGGATACGGAACGATCTAATGAGCAGCAATTTTGTTGGACAGTTTTTGTGTATTATCCTTATACTTTCAGTCTGAAATAGACCCGCTTTCAACGATATTCCGACATTGACCCTTTTTTGAAAATGGCATTTTGAATTATTTTATTTTTCTTTTTATTCCTTTGTTTCATCTATACGTATTTTTATTCCACCATTTTGTGAAATTAATACTTTGAAATGACAACGCAATTTTTGTTTTATCATTTTGTTGATTTTGCTTCGACCAAAATACTTACATTTACACTTTTCGTTTGGTTCTGATAATTTTATTTAAGCCATATTCACGAGTTATATATTTTCTCAACCATATTTTATCTGATGACCTTTGTAACTCTCGCCATTCATCTAAGTTTATATGTTATATCTGATTGTGAATGCATTTTTCCAGCAAGGTGTTGCTTTGTCGGTACTATAAATTCCCGAATCATTTATTCATTTATTCGTCGATTTATCCATCTTTAATTTGTATTTGTAATTTCTTATTTTGTATAAATTAAAAAAAAAATTAAGGTACCGCTGAATTTGTCTTAAAAACTTAATAAATATTTTGAATAAAGTATTTGTAAAACTTCATTTTATATTTGTTTGCTTAATTTTTACAGGAAATATTACTTTTCAAATAAACAACACCTCCATTTCAATCTTTCGAACAATTTGAAGTTTACAAAATTTTAAATTGGCTTGGATCCGATACAATAATTAAATTTTAAAATAACTTTTACATTGCAAAATGAAAAAGTGCACGCGCTCATCGATAACTGAATGAACGCATTTCCGAAATTGTACACAAGCATCGACTGAATCACATTTGATTTCCACCGGCGACGAAAAACTTTCAATCTACAAAGATTTCCACGAAATTAAAATCGTAGATAGCAGCTCAATCCGCCACAACATGTCGCAAGATTTCTTGTCCTCGGAGGTTTCTAATCACGAGTATTTTCAAGCAAAACCCCGCTCTAAGCTATTGTGATCTTCAAATCTAAATTCCCCGGACGAATCTGCAAAAGCCTTGCGGTTGTAATTTATCAAAATAAAAAAAACTTTTCAGGGAAGAGAAAAACCAAACAAGAAAAAAAAAGAATTTAATAACTTTTCAACAGCAGAAGAAACAAATGTTCCTTAATCTGATTGCGAACAAAAGTCTCCTTTTTGAGACTTGTCGCGGAAAAAGGAAGGGAAAAATGCATATTTCCCACTGTGAGAATTAAATTCGCACGTGAAACTTTTCTCAACTTTGTAATCCCGATTTTGCAGGCGTAAAGATAAAAATGGCTAAAAAGGGGGGGGGGGGCAAAAACGAGATTCCGGGAGGTCCGAATCAAGGTTTCAGTTGACTTTGGTTGGCGACAGGACGACTTATAAGTGCTCGTATTTGAGCTCTGCTCTGTGATTAACGCAGCGCCGTGTGTACGCGGGCTTGCAAAGGCCCAAGGCAAGAAAGTGAAATACTCATTGAGCGAGAGATAAAGCGTCAGAACGAGATGAAAAACGGACAAAGCGAAACGGGGAGAGGAAGGGGGCTAGAAAGCAGACTAAGAGATCAAGCAAAGGGACCAGACGGTAAAAATTGAGCAACAAATACTCGGATGTGAATATTCGGAGTCAGTCACCGCAAGCACGTAACATAAAAGCTCGCACGGTATCGTCGTTTTTATTCTGAAACGGTGCTTTTTTTATTCGCTTAATTGAAAACTGAGTTGTAATTATAATCATGTAATATTGAAATAAATAAACCTAATTCATCTATAAAATATCTATGACTGACTTATTTATTTGAAGTAAGCATTGAGCGGGAGAAAAGAAGTACTTTTCGACTCTCGGATGGAAACATTTTCTTATCCAATGTTAAGTAGAAAAAAAAGCAATGAATCGTTAAAATCTTCAGTGCGAAGTTATAATATGTTGTTTTCATGTAGTTAAATGATGTAAAACAAAATATAGACAAAATGGGAAGCATTAGTCATATCTCGTGGAAGCTTATCATTACATAACCGCAACATTGTCTTTTTGTTTATGCTCTTCGCCGCGGCAAGTCCGACTGCCATAAATAAGACTTTGTTCCCTTTGACCTTTCGGATCATTAGGGTCAAAATGAAAGTAATAAAGCATTAATGGCGAAGCTGCTTTGCGCTGGCCGTATTCCAGTGCGCGGCTAATCATCAGATATTTGGCATGACGTCCGCCATCTGCGACACTTATCGCGCCGTCAATTCGGCGCGTCGAACTTGTACAGATACAGATAGCCGATATCTGCATAATATATTGACCCCATCCCGGGAAGAAACGCCACATATATCACGCGCTTCCGCGTTTCACGAATTTCTCGACTTATTTCTCTCCGTCATTTGCCCTCAGACCGTGCATTGAGAAATCGAAGAATTTATTAATGCGATAATAAAAACGGGTACGTTGTGAGAGTTACCATTTGTAATGTAAAAATTACCATTTGATACTGTAACAGTGAAACGATTTTCTAGATGTTTATATAGAATCTCACGTAGAAGATATGTTAATGAAACGGAACATTAGAGGGGAAAAAAATGAAAACGACTGTGTAAGGTCGAATAGGACAGAAAAAATTGTTACCTTTTAAAATAAACAAGGATAACGTAATGCAACTTTTAATATCATTTATTCTCGTTTATATTTGAAGTTTATAATATTCTGTATTACTCGACACTAGTCAGTCGTCTGCCACAAACAACTCGGTTGTTTTTACTTTTTTCCGCGTGGATGGTGCAAAAAAATTGTGACAGACTTCTGTAACATATTAAAAAACTGATCTAGCAAAATTGCATAGAAAAAAATGTATTTATATATAATTCGATTAACCTAATGACATATTTGTTAACCAAATTAATGCACATAATACATTTATATTATAAAATATTATAATTCGTGAGTAATTTTTGAACCATTTTTATCAGAAATTCGTTTGACTGTGTTGTTAACGCAACAAACGGCAACTTTTACCACTTAGTTTTTCTCGGAGTATGAATTTCAGACGATGACGGTGATAAGTCGACGCAAAAGATAAAAGAGGAGGTAAAAATAAAGGAGGAATAAAAAACGACAAAAGAATGCGTTTGATGAGAAAAATAAGAAACAAGACCTGAGCGAAGGTGCCGCGATTGGTCGGCTTCACGGTGTCTAGTTTCTCTCGATTCTTCGAGAGCTTCCGGTACGGGAGATCCGCAGCCTTCAAAACTTACCTGAAACATAAAAGAAGCATTATTAAAGCCGAGTTTTAATTGGAACAAGTCTCGCGCGACGTTTATTACGAGCGGCGGCTTTCTCGAAACAATTTCTATGAAGCTTTTGTAAAGCCGCGCCTAAAGGGTTCACGCGTTATTTTAACTCCATGAGAATTATTATTATTTTTCACCGTTATTATTATTTTCGTTTGCGCGACCAAGAGTTTTCGTAGGGAAATTCACGTTCGTCTTCGTTGAGCCTCGACGTTTTGGAAAGGAGACAAATGTTTAAAAACCGCACACGAGATAACGTACTTTGAAGTTGCGCGAATGAGGAATTAATGATTACTCCATTTTGCCTCTCTCTCTTTTTAATTATTGATTTGAAATTTAAATCTTTTGTCAATATTTCGAATGATTTATTTCGGGAATCAAATGCAAGATAATGGTAAAGCTAATGAACGAATATGAAATTATGTTTTGAATGATTCGACGAAACGTATTATGCATAATGTTGTCACGATACACAGTTGATAGAAGTATTTAAAGAAGACCTTGTATGCATTACAGAATGAGGGTTCGCACTGTTCTACGAACGTCGTAAATATGAAATAACGATATTAGATAGAGAGACGAAATAATGTCTTCGGTATCTCGCGTCTGCACGATCGAGAGTTCATAATTTCCCAGCAGATCCCGCGGACGACTTAATGGAATCGACAAAAAGAAAGATTTATCGCTTTGCATTCGTCTGCATTTTCCGCAGAGCGAAAGAACGCGCATTGAACATCGCTTTTCATCGTCGCTGGCCCGTTCGATTTGCCGCTTGGAAATAAAATTCTCGCCTGGCAAAGTCGGGCGGGCGAAAAAAAAGTGTAACTTTCTATTGTTTGCGCGTGATTTATTTGAATGCCAAGAATTTCATTCGATAATAAAAATTATGTAAAGTAATTAATATAAAGCTTTTCAACGGAACAAAGTTGACCTGCCACGGGCTGTTTGAATTTTTATTAAAGTGCATTACAAACGCTGACGTTTTGTAAACATAACGTTGAACAATGTTTATTTGTCTTAAATCTTCTTCACTCATTTCATATATTTATTTTTTTGTTGCAAATTTCTATCATATTACGATTAAAAGTTAGGACTCTGATTTTCGAGGTTCAAATGTTGAAATCAATGCTTCTTTCATCAAAAAGTTATAAGTTTTACTTTTCTACTTCTAACGTTTGCATTTTGAAGTTCTTCCAAGATTTAACATTTTTCCAAAAATCATAGCATTTTATCACGTGCATATTTTCATCCAAAATAATAATCCAAAAAATGTACTTCGACTCAACTAAGAAAATAAATTCATTCCACGGCAACGTTTTCCTTCCGACAGCCTTGAAAATCCGACAGTTTCGTCATTAGGATAATGATCCAGTTTATCGTATTGCCCGCAGTTATTGGAAGCAACGTAAAAGAGAATACGCGATTGCACGGCTGAGAAAATGTGCCTGGCAAATTATTTGGTTTGGCGCGAGTCTGGTGGGCGCGCGCGCGCGCTGCGGCAATAGCGTAGTATTTGCGGCCGAGCGTTCGTCCCGAGGCGATTGCGTAATACTTTCATTGAACGTACCGAGCGCCGCGCCGTCTACTCTGACGAGACTGCGAGGCGGCGCCAATGATGCACTTGTTGCAACGCGAGTCATGCAAAACTTCGCGTCCGCGCGGGCTTCGCCGCGCTCGTCCAAATCTTCGCGCCTAACGGCATTTTCGATTCGCGCCAACGGAACGTCACGCGAACCGTCCTCTCGAGCCAAATTCACTCCTCGCAAACGTTTCGCCAAATTGCACGGCGGAGAACAATTATTTGAGGTTCTTTGTAGGAATACACTTAGCTACAATTTCTGTTATTTATACACGTTTATCAATTGAGGAAAATCAGTATAATAATAGAAACTTTAAACGTATATAATATACGAGTTCGATGTGAAAAAAATTATCGTACAATTTTCGTTTATTAATCACTCACAAACAAGATTTATATTGGTAAAAAAAGCTTTGGTATAATTGATAGAAAATTGGTCACTGATTGATTGAATCCGATCATGACTAATTTCACCGCATCTTTGCTCATCGCGAAGTGTTAATTATTCAATGAGACAATAAGAATAATTGTATAATATAACTGTATCGCGTAAGCCAATAATTAATCACTGCGTGTTATTTATAAACCATTTAAACGGCGACGTGTCTCGGGAACCCGCGTCCGGTGCTTTGAATCGCGATTGCACGCGAGCCTTTGATATGGCGTAATATTTTATCGCGTAGCAATGCGAGCACCGGCGAATGTTTAATGAGAATCCGCAAACGGCAGATTGCGCGTTGTATTTTCATTAACGCACGGCCCGTTCGAAATGCAAAGTGTGCCCGGAGTTACGGGCTTGATCCGGTCGACGATTCCTTCACTCGCCAATTCGATCATACTCTCAACCCACCCCCCCCCCCCCCCTTTTATTCTTTCCCACCCTTGCTCATTTTTTCTCCTCCCGCCGTCGCATTTCTTTTTTTTCAAATAGCAATTCCTTTCCCAGGGGGTGTTCGTCCCCCTGCCGCCTCGTTCACCCTTCCTCTCCCCCCACCTCCCTCCCCACTCCTCTTTGTGCGTCTTTCTTGTTACGAAAAACATAATGAGATAAATGAGTATTCACTTGTCGGTCGATCGCATATTTTCGTTATATATGTCTTCCTT
>JABFOV010006467.1:0-10635 GCA_022817685.1 Aradophagus sp. ZL-2020
TATATTGCAGCACCTTATTATACTAGTCATTACTATGACGTATGTGGAAGTAGATGTACATACCACAACGACCTAGTTGGCAGTGTTATACTTGTTGTTTTTTTTCATGTTGGAGTGATGGACGAGGTTTACACACACTGTATCTATATTGTCGTCTGTTTTTTTTTGTTTAGATGTGTATAATTAATTAATAATGAACTGACTTTTTTTTTTTTTTTTTTTTTTTTTTTTTTTTTTTTTTTTTTTAAGTGCCGGTATAGAATTTTAAGTGGATCATTTTGTTAGGGATATCGTTAAATATGAAATTTAAAATTGTTTCTTTCTACTTCAGAGTAATCAAACACCAAACGTGGATTGGACACCAGTGGTCAACCATTGTCAACAACCGTCCGTGACAGACAGAAGGATGTCAGAACCTGCTAGGGGACAGCAGGCACAACGGGTTTCTCCTCCTGTTCCACCACGTCCCAGGTCCGCTCAGCTTCCTGAACTCCACCCCAATCAGGAAGTCCGCTTGGACGAAGTGGGTGAAGCTGAAATGGTTGAGAACAAACTAAAAGTCATCCCCGACGACATGCTGCAATATCTAATTCAAGAGAAGATTCGCGAAGAAGGCAATAGTCAATGCAATTATCGAAACAGTCCTTTGCCGCACTGCCGCTCACCTATTTGTAGCAACGCTGCACATACACAACGTCATCTACCCGCGAGTAATTATCCCTACAATCAGCAGCATTGTTATCCTTCTCAGCAAGTGACTAATAATCAACCAGTGAATTGCGAATACCAGAACCCTTCAACTTATCCGCAATGCCCAAGTGCGCGCGTAAACCAAAACATGAACAACTACTGCGGATCACCAGCCGCCTACAATCCACAGGCTTGTCCCTCGCAGGTGGTTAATCCAAATGCACCAGTAATGTCACCCGGATCTCACTACTCGTCGAATAATCATACCAGCGAGCAATCGATGACATCACCAGCGGCAGGTGCCATGGCACCTCAACAAATAATGCAGAATCCCCACCAGAATACGGCGCAAATGACTAGGAACTGTACTCAGAACAGCGAATATTATCAGGGATATTCCTGTCAAACAGGCGGCGCTACCTGTGGCGGACAAATGACGGTCAACCGAATGATGCAACCATGTGCGATGGTTAGATCACCAGGAGTAGCGCAGACATGCCAGCCAATGTCTCCACATTGTTCGCAGCAGCAACAGCAACAGCAAGTTCCACCCATGCCAAACCATCATCGAAATGTTCCCGCAGGACCCGTGCATCCGCAATGCGCCATGTCTCCAGTAGCAGACCAATGCAATCCGACTTTGCACAATATGGATAGGTGCCCAGCTCCTAACAACGTGATGCCAAACATGATGGATCACTGCCAAAGGACAATGACTATGTGCTCACCGAATATGACTAATCAGAAGACAATTAACGACCTGCAGCAGCAAGCCATGTCAGCCAATTGCCAACCGCCTGCAGGTAACTGCCGGCCGGTCACCAAACAAAATGAATGCCATGGCCAGTACTGCAACCACGGTTGCATGGTCCGTCAAATGGTGCCAGAAAACGTACATCGATACAATTGCAACGACTGCCAGTGGGGTTATAATACGGAACAATGTTATCATAGCCAAGGAGTGAACACTCCAGAAATCCAGTGTCAGGACATCAGCCAGTCTCAGCAAGGATCGCCAGTAAAGCCACCGCAAATGCGCCAGGATTCCTATCGCCGAACACTCGAATACGTACAGCAATGCCGCAACTGGTCTGGAAACGCGCAAGCGCCGGAGAGCAGTGTTACCAGTTCAACTCACCCGATGTCGCTGCCTCAGCCCTTGCCCGCTAGCACCAACATGATTGTCAACGACATGACGTCATCACTTAATTCATTAATGGAAGAAAACAGATATCTTCAAATGATCCAGTAGATCCTTCGTAAAGATTTTTTTAATGTTATTTATGTAATCGTTGTAACATAAACCAAATTGTATGCATGGTACTTTAGTACAGATTGCCCTGTGCACTTCGTAAGCTCCATTTTGTACAAACTGATTAGACGTTAGAAATGAAAGTTTCTAAGGCTGGCTTGCATATGGTGCTATGGTTACACACTGTCTTGCGGATGGAAATATATTTTAAGAGTAAATAAAGCATATATTTTGTATACATAAAATATATTCTCGGTATTAATGCACTTATTTGATATATATTTTTTTATGTATTTCATATCTATAAACTGTATAATAAGATTTTTTTTTTACGTAAATATATAAAAAGTGACAGTAAGGCAGACATTTTGAAATATACTTCCGTCCGTAAGGGCCATTGCACCATTAACTGGTCGATTTCAAATATTAGCGTTTAACATATTTTTCATCATTTTTTTTTGTTTTTTTACGTTTTTAAAGTTCATATGTGAAAACAATTCTAATAATGATATCAATGATTTTGACTATAAGTTAAGTTATATTTTACGTTTAAATTGAACTTTCTTATCCAAATTTCAGTGCGATGGAATTGTTTTGATCATTGCACTTAACAAAGCGTTTAATTTTATTACTATCTTCATATGCACGACAATAACCATTATCTTCGTATGTTCTGACGAATTTGCCATCAGCCTGTGTGGTTTAGACTGTGATAAAGTTAATGAGCGAGATTCATATTGAATTTGAAGTTTCGAGTATTCGTCAATGAACGGACAAAGCAGGGGACTTTTGATATGAAAATTTCGTTTGACGAAAGCTTACCTTAAACCTGCGTTTTTACTTCTATGGAACAGCAATGCTATTGTAAATGGGATGCAAATCATTGGAATGCAAAAACAACTCATCAAGTGCTTTACCATCACTTCGATAGGCATTTATCTGTATTTATGTGTAAATGTAAGAAATGAATATTTATCGATAATTTACAATCAGAGTAGACTAGGCTTGTACATTTAATTTCGTATACTGATCTTAATAAGAGGAATGGCATATAATGTGCGTGATAAAGAAAATGCTCATTTGTCTTTAGAAAACGCAGTTAACGTCAAAGATTTCTTTACTCAAGTTTTGTACCGAAATCAACTTCACTTACAACTGATCTCTGAAGCAACTTAAATATCCATGTGATTAAACCTGTTCAACGAACTGCTTTGAATTAAAGAACTTTTTAAATCCAAAGTTCACAAAATACATTTTCATTTTCATAGTATTCTAAAATTTCTGTTAAAAAATCCTCAAAAACAATAGCGACCCCAAAATTAGCATGTCCACTACTAGATATTATAATTTGTAGATAGTTATCACTCGAATAGTTATTTAGAATGGAACACTGTATATTTAGACTCTAATTCTCAAAGTTTAGAAACTTAATCTACCTACCTACCTGTTTTTGTTATGCAAATTATTTTGTATGAATTTTATTGTGTATGAATAGCGAAAGATTGTGACGATGCGATTGTAGATAATATACATGTGACTGATATTTCTAGTTTTACTGTACGGGCGCGTGATAGAATGCACAAGAATACTTTGAGTGGATAATTATTACAAACAAATTGTTAATTATTTAAAAATAAAACAGTTCTTTCGAAAAAGTACGCTTTTATTTTGTACCTTCAATTATACAAATTCTTCCTATAACAGGTCAGTACAGACATCGATCGATCATCAAACAATTATTGATTAAAACTAAGAAGGCCGAAAAAATAAATAAATAAATAGGAGATTCAAGAAAAATCCTTGTCAGTTGGTATCTTTTTCCTTTTGTGTCTTTGTTTATGAAGTGCCGTCAGATGATTTTGAGTCGTCATTTTTATTCTCAACCTGAAATGAGAAGAGTAAAAGTTTTAATGATAATATTTTTGGAATTTAAAATATTCAATTTATTCTCAATTTCGAAAGTAAAGAAAATCAAAATTTTATTTAAAAGGCTAGTATAAAAATCGTTTATTCAAGCTTAATTTCCATGATTTTATAGCAGAAATCACAGAAATTATAAATTATTTTTGCTACTTTTCTTATTGTCCAGTATTTTGATAGCTGGAAAGAAGAACTATATTCATAAAATTGACGATGGTAAACCCCGATTTTCAAATGAAGAGAGCCCTCATTTTCTAAATGAAAATGAAAAGAACCTCATTATAGAACTAACTAAAAGAACGAAACAAATAGGCAATAAACAATCCTTATTTCTTCTTCAGTGTTAATTTGGGATTAGAGGTTCTATTTATAAATTTGCAACGAAAAACCCTCGTTCTCAAATTGGCATTTAAGAGTCCCTTTCCAAAAAAAATAAAATCGCCCTTTCGTTCTTTATAGTCAATTTGATAATAAGGGATTTCTGTTGATAATTTAAGAATAAAAGTTCCATTCCCAAATTATGAATACAAAACCTCATTCCCAAAATTGGGAATAAAAATTCCCACCTCATTATCATTTTGGGAATGGATGTTTTTCGTTACCGATTTGGTAATACAGGTTCTTCATTGCTAATTTAACATTGAGAGAGGTTTATTCTCTTCAGCTGCTCGTATTGAGAAAAATGTTATCTTTTTATGAGATGAGTATCAAAATTTTTCGAAATTTATATTATATGATATTTCAGCATAAAATTTTGAACATGAATTCCACACAATTCTATTTAGTTGGATGATACAATATATTCATTTATAAATATTTTCAGCAGTTTAGTTGCAATACCAATCACTATACCGAATTGTAAAAAAAAATTTTTCAAACACATTAGTATCCTTACCACGTGTTTGGTATCACACTCGGTGACAATTCTGAAGGTAGGTAAAACATCGGGTAACGACGGCGGAACAGGAATGGTACCGTAAGTTTCGTGGAGCTCCTCGAGTCTGTTGCTGAGCACCGAGCCACGTCGATTGGTCGCGCTCATCTTCTTCACCAGCCACTCAGCCTGTTCTTCCAAGCGCTTTAAACGTGCCGCACGCGAATCCATCGTTTCCTCCGGACATTGCTTCACCGTGCCCGTGCTCGAGCAAGAATCCAACGAGGTGTCGTCAGCGTCCGGTGTACTTGCTGTCGATTTCGCCTCGTTTGTTGAAGCGTTCTCCAAATAACTAGATGCTTTGGTCAGCTCTTTGTTGACAGTTTGACAACCAAAGAAAGATGTCGAGTCTTGGATGCTGGAAGTGGTACCTGGAAATGGTCCAATTGAAAACAATGACGTGATTTCTGGTTCAACAAACCGCCGAGTATTTGTCCGTGAATCTTTTTGCCTACCGCTCGTTGCAATCACCAGTTTCGAATGTTCTTCTGGATGTCGCAATGTTGAAATGTTTTCTATCGACGCGTCGCTGCAAGTAGTTGGTTCCTTTTCTGGAATTTCTTCTTCATGAAGATCTGATGATCCACTTTCATTTCCACCTAGTTGCTTTTCTTCAACTTCTTTTACGTTTTTTTTTAGAATTTCTGTTTTTGTATAGGTTTCTTCTGGATTCTTTTCTTCAAGTTTTTCATTTTGTACGTTGACTTCTTCGCAATCAATTACATTCTTGGTATTTTTATTTTCATCTTCCGAAGAATTCGACGAAGATGGCGTATCGTCTTCAGTTATCCCAGAAAAGGATGTGACTTCATCAATTTTGATCAAGTTCCTAATTACACTAGTTAGAGCTCTATCGAGGGGATCGATGACTTCTGCGCCTAGGTCACTGACCTAAAACAGATATACTACTGTAAGTCATACAATTTTAAACAAATTGAAATTAAATAAATTAATTTAAAATTTGCTCACGACGGGGGAGGTGATTGGTGGATAAGACTCGGTCTGAACGTTTTCACTCATCAAACTTGATTCGGTTTCTATTTCTGGCGTTGAGGCCCGCTGCTCGGACGTGACCGAAGATACAGTCTTAGATTCTAACAACTCATTATCAGTCGGCTGCTCCGATTCTGTGTCGGGAGTTAGAGCCCTGTTGTCATCCTAAAATTTTATCACTCCGTATTATTTTATATTTAAATATTATAAGAATTTCTTATCTAACTTTCTAACTTAAAAGGATATCATACTGAAAAATTCTTGCAGACTCCTGCAATACTGACATACAAGTAATTTGTATTGAATAATCTAACAATTGAAACTGAAATCAAATTATTTGACGTGAAATATTTAGTTTTTTAAATTTTTTTATAACATATCTCACAAAAAATGAATTCTTTTACATTCAATTAACAGTTTACTTATTCTTATTGTTTTTCGTTCGTATATGTTATATTTTCACCTAATTATCAGTACAATACAGTGGTGCCAATTTTAAAATTTAAAATTCATCATCCAGCATAGCATCTTATAATTAACTAATTAAATAGTCAAACACCTACTTTAAGTAACATCATTCGTCTCCGAGATTCCACTAATCGCAGCATTTTGCCGACCTTCGTCCTATTAGCTATGTCATCCTCATCTGTATCATCATCTCTTTCATCGCTGAACCCACTTTCACCACTAAAATATCAGGATATTTATTTAAAAAAAATTTGTAAACAGAAAAATGTTTGCGCGAATGTTAAATATATTGTTCTTATTCGATTAGTTTTATAAAATTTATAAAAATTTTTATTTGAGACAGTTGAACTTTAATTCATAGATACCTAGGTATGACTATACTTGCCTATTAAACGAATCGGTTTGACTAGAGATAGCTTTCCGAGCAGCGAATTCGCGTCGTAAGCTTCGCCACTCGAGTTCGGTGTTTGTATTCTTTTGCCTTGCGGATTCCCATTTTTCCCGACAATATTCTAACTCTTGTTTCAGTTCTTGCAGCATTTTCCGCTTCTGCTGCAACTCGTATCGTAAAATTTTTTCGTGTGTATGAAGTTGCTGATGTTGAGCTTGCATACGATCAACGATGGTCCAAGTTTTACTAAGTTCATCTGATACGGTTGATAATCGCTTTTCCTAATAATTAAATAAATTTTATTATACAATTGAAGAAATAGTTCGATGAAAGTAATGTATATGTAAAATTTAACATTGATTTGCAATCATGAAAATCAAGTTCAATAAAATTAAAAGTGAGCTAGATTCACCTTTAATTTCTAAAAATTAAAATTGTTTTTAGTAATTCAAAAATAAAATATAATTGTTATAATAAGCCGAAGGCGAGTGATACCAACCATATTTTATTTTTCCAATAGGAAGAATTCCATACTTAGCTCAGAAAAAGAAACTTTTATGTTGGCAACTCTTCAAGCTATCAACCTTAACCCAAAAGGTTACCAGCTTTGAACTTAATTTTTTTTATTTAATAATATACTATTACAAAATTATTTATTATCAGCTGTTCTCGAAATGTAACAAAAGTAACATATAATATTTGCTTAGATTGAAAGTAGTAATAATTATTCAAAACTCACTTGTTCCGTCAATTTATTTTCCAAATGGGAATTCAATTGCTTCATGCGATTCATCTCCTTTTCTAAGTGTTTCTTCTCCAAAATTAGTTCTTTGAGTCTGATATAAGTTTTACTGACTGATATCACCAATCGTGGTCCACTTGGCGTGTCCACTGATTTATAACAGCTATCAGGCGCCGACGAAGAAATTGACGATGCGTTAGGCGTTCCAGCTTCGTAGCAACTGAGGAGTTCCATTAAAACGCGCCAAACCTAGATGAATGAAAAAAAATTAATATGTAATAAAAAAAAGTTAGATGTTTTTGTAACTGTTTATTAGAAATATATTTATTTCTTGCGTTTTCACAATTATTCCAATTTTGGGACAAACTATTCAAGGTTGGGACGACCTTGGAACAGGTTTATCAAGGTTGGAACAATTTCGAAATAAACTATTCAAGGTCAGGACAATCATAGAATAAACTTATCAAGGTAAGGATAACCTTGGAAATATTTTGTCCCAAGTTTAAGATTTTTTGCCAAAATTTTTGTAAGCTTTCTTTAGTAAATATTATATCTAACTGAAAATATTTTATATAAGATAAACAAACTTCGTCCTTTTCAACCTTTGGTAAATTATGGGCGATATTTTCCTCTTGAATGTCATCCTCCTCCTTTTTCTCATCTTGCCCTTTACCGGAACGACCATCGACTTGCTCTATCAACTCTAATAACAATTTTGGTAAAGCCTCAGCATTATTCGCTTTAGTCATGTCACTTATTAAATCATGATTTTCCTGTAAAAATGAAACACGTATTCGGTAACAAACCTTTACTTAATTCCATATAAATATTTACCGTGGGACAGCCCCTAAGGCATTAAGAGGATATCACACTTGATGACGAAATTTGAGATTTAAAAATTGACGCCAAATCTATAATATTGCCAGGTAGATGTTACATTCTTAATTATCGATGAATTCTTATTATTCGATGAATAACACTTTTTTTTTATACATCCTCTTAATAACTTATTTTGTGCAAAATGTCTCCCCCTTCTCAAACTTATACATAAAAAAATTTACTAGTTTTGCTTACATGTAATAATTGCGTTAAACGGTCGAGATCCAATTCTGACGACGACGCACCTAATAACATTTGGGTAAAAAGGCCGTTGATTACTGACATCTGACTTTGTAAATCACGACAGTCGGCCTTTGCTAAGCCAAGTTGAGATTCCAAATTTGAAATTTCGCCATCTTGCACGTCCATCTAAGTGATCAGTAAATAGAGAAGGTGATCAGTAAACAGTTATTTATTTTATAAAACCTTGTAATAACCCACACAATTAACATTCTCACAATGGTATCACGGTGATATCTCCGTGATATCAGTTGCATATTACAAGCGTATCACATGCGATTTACATATGAGTCATGATTTTTCACTGACTATGATATCACTGTAATAACACGCGATTATATCGCTGTGATATCACTCGGCGATAGAGAGATTTCATCACAGTATTACAAGGATATCACACTTCGTGGATATATCACAATGACATCACATGGTAGTTGAATTTTCAATTTCTTTACATTCATCTTAATTTGTTTTCATCACAACAATTTTCCCAAGTGATATCAGTGTGATATCGCTATAAATGGGAAGTTAAAATTACTGCAAATGATATTGCCCTGCAATTGATATTGCGATAAAATCATTGTATGATATCACCATGATATCTCGATGAAATTTTTGTGATATTACCTCATGATATCAAAGTGATATCACACTAAAGGGGAATTGCAATTCACATGGGATACGTATGTGATATCACTGTGATATCATCGTGATAGCACTGTGATAGTATCGTGATATCACTGTCTAGATTTTATATGAATATTTATTTGAAATTATATAACTGAAATTAAAAAAGAAAAGAAAACAGCTTAATTTTGTTTTTTCTTTAATATAAAAGATTTTTTACCTTTTCTTCAGCTTTGCGTAGTTCTTCTTCGATTCCATCATGATATTTCATCACATTTTCCAATTTACCTTTCGCTTCATTGGAATCTTTGATGGCTAATTCTGCCAACTCGACCAAAGCTCTTGACCGAGTTTGATACAATCGTTGCAGTTTGATCAGACCATCGACTTGCTGCTGACATTCAGATCTTATGTCATCATTTTCATTTAAAAATTTCTTATCTGGCAGTTGGACCAGAATATATGCCAATCGGTCTTTGAGCAGTCCAATGCGATGCTCGCGAGTTCTCAAGTATCCACGTATATCTTCAGATAACTTTTCCAATGCGTTTATTCGAGCTTCGTGAGTTTCAGGATTGTTCTCCAGTTGATAACGAAGGTCGTCCACTTTCTCCAAATGGAATCGCATTTGACTAATAATTTCATTTGAAACCTATTAAAAAAAAGTTTATAATTTTTTAATTCATTCCTGATTTATCAATTACCGTTGCCTTTTTCCCCAAAAAAATTCGAAGGGAATTCAGGAAAAATTAAAAGTAAAATTTTTAATGTCGTCAAAGTTTTATATCTAAATGTACACTGAACAGACGTAACTATGTTTAATTGTTGAAAGGAGGACACACTTGATAACGAATTTTAAATTCGGCGCTAAAACCAAAGTATTGTAAATTGTATGAAAATGATTTTAAAAAACAACACAAGGCGATTTTTTATTAAATTTCAATTAATTACGTCCAAAAAAGCAACCAATGTTTCATCGAAAAATTCCCATAGTTTTTTGAGTGGTTGAAGTAACCTAAAATATAGATTATGAAAAATATAATTTAGAAAGTGTATTCTTTTGTAAAAAATGAAAAGAAATTCGACAAATAATCAACCTTTTCTTATTGTTTTTCATTTTTGAATCACGTTTTCATCTAAAATGCATTATCATGGTTTTGGCACCAATTTTGAAATTCAAAATTGTGTTATCTTCTTGAGGTAACAATTAATAATTGCCATCTTGTAAAAAATTCTAAAAATTAATTTTCTATTTGTTATAGCATATTTTTCCATTTTAAAATTATAAAAATAATAACTACACTTATTATTACTCGTTTTATGAGATACCTTTAAAAGATCAGTAAGCCTGATTGCCTCTAATTCCTCATCTTTTCGTTGCAACAAATAGTTGTCGACAACAGTGCTTTTATCACAAGTATTCGAGTCTTGGGTATCAAAATGCACGTTTGATTCTGTTTGAGCCGCTTTCAGAAGTTCTAAAACCTTCGAAGTTTCTG
>JABFOV010006468.1:0-10633 GCA_022817685.1 Aradophagus sp. ZL-2020
TTCCATTTTTTACTTGTTATATTAATACATAATTTACATTATATATAATATATATGTATTCGTAATATATTATATTATATTTAAAAGGTATATAAAATAAATAGTATATATCAAATATGTGTTATGTATATATATTTTATTCTAATTTTTAATTTAGACAACAAAAAAAAAATCAAAAAAATTTATTCAACAATTTAATTTTGATTATTCTTCAATAACAATATTGTATCATTTTTTTTTTCTTTTGTTAAAATTTTGTCGTAGAAATTATAATCTAGTATCTTCGTCAACGGAGCATCGTCGAGGACGTCGGAAACAAAATTTATCGGAATTTTTGTAGGTGCGATAATTGAATGAGTAGCTCGATCTTGTGTCAACGGGCGACACTCGACGTGACCCTGGATAATGTCCCCTGGGCTTCCTTTCGAGCTTTTACTTTCGCCGCTCCACCCGTCCGCACGTTAAACTTCCTTTTGATTAATTACTCGCAAATTCCTGCAACAAAGATGCTACACTTGAAAAAACTGTTTTACAATATCTTACAGTATCCAAAATTTTACGTATGAAATCACGTGCTCTTTTTTATTTTACTTCATATTTTTATCCACATTTTTCCCTTTGTCAACATGCAATAAGTGCATTAAGTGCAGTAGTTGCAATATTTGCATTGAGTGCGATAACTGCAATCTCAATATTTACAATAAGTGCAGTAGTTGCAGTGAGTGCGATAATTGCAATTGCAATATTTGCAATAAGTGCAATAGTTGCAATATTTGCAGTATGTGCGATAATTGCAATTGCAATATTTATAATAAGTGCAATAGTTGCAGTGAGTGCGATAATTGCAATTGTAATATTTGCAACTAGTAAAATAATTGCTATTCAATATTTGCAATAAGTGCAATAATTGCAAATGCAATAAACGCAATAAATTAAATGAGTGTAATTGCAATAATTGCAATTGCAATGTTACTTTTTGTTTTTTGAATAACATTTTTTCCCATGGTTCATTATTCGGAAAATTCAAATTACATAGCTCATAAATGTACTAGGACAGAAAGCAGGAAAGATGATAAAAAAAAATTGGAAACGATGACTGCGACAGTACATCGATCAAATTTTCGTCACTGGTAACGGGCTTCCGCGTTTCCGTCCGCACTTTTCGCCGGCGTGTTTACGCATCATACTACTAAATTGAATTTCGTCCCGGGGCAAAAATGGGAATGGAGCCAGGAATGGAGCCGCGTGTGTTTACCCGAAAACAGATGGCGCAAACTGAAAACGCCCGGGGATGTGGCAGAAGGAAGGGGGGCAGTGATCCTAATCCTTTCCAATGATTTCAGTCCCGACTACTCGACATCTTCACCTGCGCTTTTTCCCTTTTACTTTCATGCCGCTTTTGTTTAGACTATGTTCCATTTACGCTCGCGTACTTCTTTTTTTTTATTCCAACGTTTTTTACGCCACGTTGTTTGCTTACACTTTGTATACGCGATTCAGAAAATGGATTCGATACAAGTAACACGACACATTGGAATAAAAAGATTCAGTGGATTCGAGCAAATATTTTGGCTGATTTGTTTAACTGATCAAATCACTGAATTTTTTGTGTTGGGAAACGGGTTCCTTGCTCTTCATTTGTGAAAATCTGTTTGAAAAATATAAACGAAGTTTATAGCACTTTTTTTATTACTTGAGATATATTTTTTTTGAGTCGCAAAACATCGCAAAACTAGCGACGACATTTTATTTGTAAATATATTTATAATAAGTTGATGAAAATTAAAATGTCCCTTTGTGTCATTTTTGACTTTGTTGATAAAACATATTAAGAACTTGACGTAAGTAAATAAAATTTTGATGAATATTAGTTAGGTTTAAAATGAAAATAAAACATCAACTTTGATTTAAGTTATCAACTTTAAATCAACGTTGTATCGACGTTTGTGACTGAGTTGTAATTCAATCTTGATTCAACCTTTACTCGGCTAATTCTACATTACAAATAAGGATCAACGTTAATTCAATCCAATGTCAACAAACGATCGACGGTTGAAGTAACGTTGAAATGCAACGTTGACTCAACATTGATTCGATTATTCACCACCTCTCAACGAATGAGGTATTGTTTATGTTTAGTTAAACTTGATTCAACATTGACTAAATTGTTTATCAACTACAAATCAACGTTGAACGATCAGCTTTGACTCAACCCCTATTCAACCTTGAAACTTTCATTCATCACCCCCAATTCAACGTTTAATGTTATTAATTCAATTTCATATCAACTGTCTCACATCAATCATTAAAACTTCTCTTGTTTAAGTTGATTAACCATCATCATTATGAACAACAACATCAACGTCTATGTCGAATAATGATCTTAATAAAACTTTTTGCGACGTCTATTTAACGTTGACTGTCATCACTGATTCAATTTCGTTCAACGGTCTTATGTTGATCATCAAGATTATTTTTGTTTAATGTTGACTAATCGTCATCATGACAATCAAGAACATCAACACTAATGTTAATTAATAATCTTGATTAAACTTTTCAAAACGTCTATTCGATGTTAACTGATCATCATTGATTCAATTACGTTTCAGCTGCCTCACGTTGATCATCGGGACCATTCTTGTTCTATGTTGATTCATCGTTATCATCATCACAATGATTAACATCCACATTATTTGTGATTAATGATCACAGATAATGTTTGACTCAACCTGTATTCAACTTTGAATCATTCGTTCATCAACCCCGATTCAACATTGACCTTCATCATTGTTTCAATTTCGTATCAACTGTCTCGTGTGAATTATTGACACCATTCTTGTTTAATGTTGATGGATTATCATCGTTATCTAAATCATCAACATTAATATCATAACTATCAACATGGGTGTCGTTTAATCATCTGGACTAGTCTTTTCGCAACGTCTATTCAACTTGTATTCAACATATTCAACGAAATCGCCTAGTTTCGTTCCGGAAACTGGGCTAATATTCAACTCGGGAATGTTTGTCGTAGCAAAAAAAATGTTCAACCCTTCGAATTAGGGCTGACTAAAGCTCGATGGTGTGCGATAGTATTAACTATCAAAAGTATTCGATAGTTTTAATGACTATCGATAGTACTATCATATACTATAGTACTATCGATAACAATCAATAGTTAACCCATCAACTATCGAATGTTTTCGATAGTCAGACTATCGAGGTTTAGTCAGCCCTACTTCGAATCCGCCACCACGAATCGCTGTATTGACGTAATTTTTAGCGCTCGCGGAGCATCCGCATTAATTACTACGCCGCGATACTACAGAGCACATAACGATCGGGGAGGAAGTTAAACACATAAAGCCCGCAAAATGACGAATCGATGTACACAGAGGGCGCATCGGCGCGAGCGTTGCTCGGCCCTGCTTTGACAGCGGAAGCATGGAAAACCTCTCTCGGTCAATTGTCGGCCGGTCGTGTCTTCGGCAGCCGGCGTTCCGGCGCGTGTTACGCGCAATGTCTCTGTCGCTGTGTAAACGCAGCTCATGAGAGCAGCCAGATGCTCCTGTCCCGCGGCTTGCGAAATTTCGCGTTCGGCTTCACGAGACATTGGCTGCGATTAGTTGTCGATTGATCGCCGAATATGCATCGCTTCATTTCAACATATCATGGTTGCAGCGTTACGCTAATGCCAATTTTTCAGGCGAGGTTATTTATGTGATCATCAATATAATTCTCATGTTCTTTGATTCTGATTCTGAGAATTCTGAAAATATGAAAATCGTCAATAAATAAATAAATAAATAAATAAATAAATGTGGTACATACATGGTTTCACGTGTGTGTCACATATATTATATATACACCATGTATGTACTATATTTGTTGTACATATGTATCATACGTGACTTATACAAATTATGTATAGCAGTATATATGTACCGTATAAATATTGTGTATATACCTTATGTGTACCATATTTGTATTATATTCATTCTATTCATGTATCATATGAGTCACACATGTGCAACATACATGTATCAAAACACAATTCATCTACGTATCGTATGTATAATATTACATACGCCATATACCCTAGCAAAAAGAAAAATATATTATTAATATATTAACAATATATTATTTTCCAAAAATATAATAAAAATATAATCATTATAGTATTAATTTATTAATAAAGTATTATTAGTATATTAATAGTACATTCTTAATACATGAATACTATATTATTAATATACTAATAATATATTTTTCAATTTCTGTACATTTGTACAGCTGCCAATATATTGACAATATATTATTAATATGTTGTTGAATTATTGCTGGTTTATTTGCCAATATAGTGACAATAGACTATTATCAAAGTATCCGTACATTGACAATGTACTAACAATATTTAGAAAACTAAAATATATGTTTGCAGATAGGAATATATTGTCAATATCATTGTTGGGCTAATTAATAATTAACAATTACTATTTAAAATATATATTCAAGTAATTGTTAATTATTAATTAGCCCAACACTGGTCAATATAATGACCGTATAATGTCAATATACTAATGAATATTTCCCAGTTGCTACAAAATATTAACATTCTGACCATAGCCTGCGATAGCTTAGTGGTTAGGGTATAATGCTGTGATTCATTAGGTCGTGAGTTCGATTCCTCAGCATTTCAGTTTTTTCAAACCGATATGTGATGTTAAAATACAAATTACAGTTAGAAATAAAATTATGAAGCGTTCTTTACAAACGCATAATAATAGAAAAAAAATTTATTTAAAATAATAAATTTCATTTGTATATATTAACAATGTACTATTAATATATTATTAATATACTATTAATATATTGTTAATATACTGTCATTATATTGCGTTTGCAATATATTGTTATTATATTAACAATATATTTTTCGTTTTACTAGGGTATGCTGCAAATATGCAACATTTATGTAGCATATGTATAACATATGTTTCCTTTAGCCTGGCTTATCATACAAGTCTCACAAATGTATGGTATATATGTTGTATATGCTGCATATATAGGTATACATATGCAGCATACATAAAATATATATGTTTCTTTTTGCCAAGCTAATATACATACCTATATATATCATATACACTCGATACGTATCATATATGCAATTTATATGTTGCACATAAAATTGAAATATAACGTAATTGTTTGTATCATAAATATGGGTGTTTTATGTTAAAAAATTTGGTAATCATAAACTTGAATACTTTCGTATCTTTGTACCAATTTTGATTTTTGATCGCGGTATACTTGGTCTAATTATATTTAATTCATTATCATTGACTCATAAACAATTTCGATGGCATACGAGTGCATATTTGTTGCAACAAATAATCATAATTACTTTGAAAATATTATGGAATTACAATTTTCTACTTTGTATAACCTTTTAAAAATGTCGGAGAAGATATTTTTTTTTAAGTCCTTCGACCAGAAATTTCTTTGCGTAATAATTTTCGCGGTGGATTATGCCTTCGGATTAATGCAAAAATGATAAATTGTGCAAAGTGGATTAAGGCTACAAATCTGTAATGCAATTTCCGCGAAACTGCGTAGATTGACGCTCGTCACGTACGTCTTAACGTTAAGACTGACGCAGTTTAGATTGATGGGCACTGGATGCTGGCTCACGAGCTTTCGTTTCGTTTCTGCTTTGGCTGCATGCAATGGAACCTTCGGTAATAGGTCCGACCCCGCGGGAGCCGATCAAAATCACGCCGTGAGCGACTGTAACCGAGCGCTCCAGTTACTCGCATCTGCAATCCCTCTATTGAATCATTTAAATTTACAATGTTTAATGTATACATTAATTCCCGCGCGAAAATTGTCAGCGGCCTTTTTCGTTCCGACGTTATCCTTTAATTTGATTTTCTTCAGAGTACTTCGTAAATTCAAAAGCAAAACACGTTTTTTAATTACTTTCGCTGCGATAAATAAAATTTTCGACGAAACAATAGTTTCATTCAAAAACTGTTTGCAAAACTATCGCCAAACTAGTTTTTTAGATTCATTAAACGGTCATTGAAGATATAATTAATTAATTATGAATTAATTACTGTCTAGAATCCAAACTGATTTGCCGGTTGTTAAATAATTACAAAAAAAAGAGTGTCGAAAAAAAGGGGTGCAACGTGACGGAACATGGCGTAATCGATGCGTGAAACTTCAATTAAAAAATAAAGTACGATCGAAGTTTGATTGAGCCTGCAATTTCGACACTCTATCTCCCGATACTTCGTTGAAATCAAGCATTCGTGATTGCGACGTTTCGATTTCATCGTAATTGGATGGTCGCGTCGACGGAGTTATTTATCTTGTGTTTGCGGGGCTGTAGCTAAGACTTGAGCCGCAAGCTATTGATAAGAATAGCATTTTTTGTATACGTATTATAGTGGGATGAAAATAAATTAAACTTTGTCGGCTGCGTATTAGATTTATTAATTGAAATGTTACTTTTATGAAATATATATATATATATATATATATATATATGTATGGTTAAAAACGTAATAAAAAATGTCATTATATTATGTAATTAGTTCAATGTATATTTATATAATTAAAAAAAAAAGTAAATTATTCATGTCCGAAACCAGGAATTGAACTCCAGTCCCTATGTAGGCAGAAACACACTTGTATTAATTAAACAAACTTGATGACATCGATGCATACTGAACTGTATTGAAGTTTATCGAAATATATTGAAAAACAATCGAATACATTACATCAACGCACATCGAACTACATTGATTTTTATCAAAATATATCAACATACAATCAAAACTTTACCCTCCCATGAATGTCAAACTATATTAACGTTCGTCGAAAATTATCGACGAATAAACAAATGCATGACAAAACCGATACATATTGAACTATATCGAAATATATCGATAAAGAGTCGAATAAATCACATCGACGTATACTGAATTGTATTGACATTTATCGAAATATATCGACGATCAATCGAATACATCACAGGAACGCATATCGAATTGTATTTCCGATTGCTCGAAAATAGGTTGACAAAAGTCCAGAATGTCGATATTAGCGTGAATTGCGATTTACTTCGATGCAAAGGGAACTAGCCATATAAATTGTTCATTGATGTACATAAAAAAACATTCAAGTGCATGAAAATAATCTATATTGAACTATATCGAAGTACATCGACGAAGAATCGAATAAATCACATCAACACACACTGAACTGTATTGATTTTTATCAAAATATATCGACGAATAATCGAAAATATCATATCGATTTATATCGAATCATATTGAAATTTTCTTTAAATATATCGACGAATAATCGAAAACATCATATCGATTTATATCGAATCATATTGAAGTTTTCTCGAAATATATCGACGATCAATCGAATATATCACAGGAACGCATATCGAATTGTATTTCCGATTGCTCGAAAATAGGTCGACAATATTCGAGAATGTCGATGTCAGCGTGAATTGCGATTGACTTCGACGCAAATGGAAATCTATCGCGGTTCCTCGATATGCATCCAGAAAAATAAGACGAGCGAGGGAAGTCGAAGCGAACGACTTGTTCCGGAGCGACGGATGCTGCACCTTATGGCCCGGTTAATAATTCAATTCCTTCCACGTTGCTAACTCGCCTCCCTATTGCACAGCCCCGGGACTCGTGTCTCTTAAGGTGCATCGATTTCCTCACACCAGTTCGCCGCGGGTACGCGTACACGCTTCGCACTACGAGATCCGCCAACCAATACGCCAAGACGAGCCTCCAACGGATCGTAATTGACTTAAAACTGTGAGACTTCCGATGCGGCCTGAATTCTTGATTCCACCGCGGACGGTTTCTCTCTGAAATCTGAAATGTACAGTACCTTTTTATGAAATTAAAATTATTCAATTTAGAACTTTCAATGGTGCATTTATATCCTTATGCATTATCTAGGATCACCAATTTAATTATTTCGAATTTCGCGCCTTTTATGCTACATATATGGTTGTCATATATGTTATATATGTAGTATATATGCGAACATATATGTATATATAGCATCGTATATGAGACATATATGCAAACATATACGACACATATATGTGATTTGTATGTCGCATATATGCAACATATATGTTACATATATGTTCATTTTTACCTGGGTTATCTCAACCCGATTTAGGGTATTATAAATATACTATATTGTAATATTATATTTATAATATTATATATAGTCAAGAAGAGGGGGAAAACATAACTAACATTAAATGTTGGTATGGTGGTATTAATTAATAATTATTTTCATAATTACCGATACTCTCTGGAAAATGAAGATTATTAATTAATTAATATATCGTATGTTTTGTATGTTATAAATATATATATTATATATCTATATATTATATATTATATATATTATTTATATTATTTATTCTTTATATACATATGTATTATAAATTAATATATTATTGTATTTATAATTTTTATACTTTATCACCTTCCTTGTCTGAGGTTTTTGTTAGAGTCTTAAATTTTCAACAAATTTCTATAAATTATTTACTTATAGCATCAACACGGAAAATGAAAACTCTGTTTCTTTTAATTTTTGTTCTTTTTAGACCGATAATATTCATATATTCACAAAAGGAATAATTTTAAAATAATTCACATGACTTGAACGAAATTTGTTATTTACATGAAGATTCTGACTTTGTTTTAACGAGTTTGAACCGTAAATAATTTCAATTGAATTTTATTGTTACTTTACTTTAATTTATTTTTAAATTTTGCCGTCATTTCGCGTTTCAATCACGCTTAGAAAAAGATTTTCTTTGTAATATAAAATTCATTAATTCTAATTTAAAACATAAATATTTTATTTCATTAACTTTACTAAACATAAAAAATGGCGCCCAATCACTCTTGATTTCCAAAAATCTGCGTGCCGATACTTTTTTGTTTCATCATCATCATGATTTAGACGATGTCGACTTCATTAGCCGAGCACGCCGTTAGCATATCATTTGATTTTTGACGTACTCATAAATATGCATGGCGCGCGCGTCGGAACGAGCGTTGTTTGCGCCGGGCCGGCGTGGGCTGCGCGCGGCTTCGTGCGAGCGCGTACGCAAACCAAAATAAATACAAGAATAGCCGAAGCGGAAGAAATGGAAACGCCGCCAACGGCCATTTTGTAAGCTCTTCCTGGAGGAATCGATGCGAATGTCGCCCGAGGCGCGCTTGCGCCGCCGGCGGCCCTCCGTCCTTCGCCCCACCCCGTCAAATCTTCCCTTCTGCAGTCGTCGCTTCCTCTTCCTCTTCCGATCAATTTCGGTATCGGACGACCCACATATTTTTTCTTTCCGTTTTTTAAAAATTAAACTAAACTAAGCTAAACATTAATGTTAGTTATGTTTTCCCCCTCCTCTTGACTATATACCATGTTGAGTAATATTATATATAATATTATATATAATACTATATAGACTATTATACATATAATACTATATATAATATCATAATACAGTATATATAAAGTACCCTCCCCTATTTTAATATTATAATATTAATTAATATTATCATATAATGTAATATAATAATATTATATTATTGGAGGTTATTATCATTATTTTTCATATATACACATATTCCATGTATTTTATTTTATTTCCTTAATTTCACCACGAAGAGGTTTATTTTTAATATTAAATACACAAATTAGAATTTTTATTTGTATTTATTAATTGATCGATATCAATCAACAAAATCGAATGAAAATAAATAAATTTGTGTTTTTTTTTCAACCATTACGATATGCGCGCTTTTTCGTGAAATTAAAAATAATAAATTTAAAATTTTTATTGTTTTTTGTTTATATCTTTACGCGTTAACTATAATTAACAATTTAAGAATTTAATATTAAAAATTAACTTCATGGTTTTATCAACTTTATTATTCAGAGTATATTTGTTTTTAAGTAAAAAACGAGAAAAAATTTTGAATCACGCATACAATTTGTGATTTTTTTTTAATTAGTCACAGTTTTTTCTTCAAGCAATTAGGGTATTTTATGTCTGCAAATCATTGGCGTTGATAAGGGGTTCGGTAAAATTTTAGCACAAATTACGAATCGTGACATACATCTGCACGCAAAAGAGTTTTCTTAGGATAACATAGGAACAAGTGCTAAATACTTCCGTATTCATAATTGATAACTGAGGAAAAAGTTGTATTAATTGGAGAGAAAATTTGTTGATAGATGTAAAAATGTGTCTAGATATTTTGAAAAAGATTAATAAATAAATAAAATAAATAAATATATTCAACTGTTAGAAGAAAATACTTTTAGTTCTAATTACAAAATATGTTGTTTAATCATATTAAAATAATTTTCAATTACCAGTAAACGTTGGAAATTTTATTTAAATCAAAAAAGACATACATGTAACGAAAAAAGTAAACGCAAAAATTAATTATTTCATTTTACATCGCGCTGATGTAAATTTAAGTTCTGATTTTGATTGTCGTTCGATGAAATGATATTTTATTGAAAATTCGTTGCAAATAAACGTTGCAAACTTCTTGTA
>JABFOV010006469.1:0-10633 GCA_022817685.1 Aradophagus sp. ZL-2020
AAGAAGCACTAGTAGAGGTACAATTTAAACATAAGTATAAGGTAGTAGAGTAGAGAATGGTATATTAGATAGATAGATTGGTTGAGATGATAAGGTGAGAAATTTAATTGATGAGTTTTTATTTAAAAAAGAAACAGAGAAAGAAGGATGATAAAGTAATGGTGTAGAAGGAGAATAAAAAAAAAAAAATAATTTAAAAAAAAAAAAAATAAAAAAAAAATAAAAAAAAAAAAAAAAAAAAAAAAAAAAAAAAAAAAAAAAAAAAAAAAAAAAAATTAAAAAATGAACAAAATGCTAAAATGCCGCACGTACGCTGACACTGGGACTGAAACCCAGATCTTCTCGATTACCAATCAAGATATACAGACTGTGGTCATTGATAATTTCTCGACATTCAAATATATTGTTAACAACACCGAAAAGAAAAACATCAATAAATTATATATAATTTTTTTTATATAAGATGACGATATTGTATTGCTAAATGATTAGGATTCAATAACTATACTTAAATTGCATAAAAGTAATTAACGCATTAATTAAACTTACTAGGTATTCCATCAATATCGTCGTAAGTTGGACCAGCCTGAGGAGCGATTCCTAATTTCATCGCACCTTTCAAAAGGGTTGCGCCATCCAAGGGAACACCATCCAAATCTTCAGCTGCTTCACCATCAACGTCTGACAAAGGTGCGCCATCTATATCTTCTTCATTTTCGTGTTCCTGTTCTTCCTGAATAAAAAATGAACGTTTTAATATTACAATGTAGAATTCAATTCAGATACTTTTGTGATGTGAGTATTTCCATACTTTTCAAAATAATACACAGAATAAAAAGCAAAGCATTGTTAACCTTGAAAATGTTTAAATTATTTTTACCACACGTTTTTTTTCTTTTTTAGTTTTACTCATATATAACGTTTGAATATATTTACAAAAAATGATGTAATTTACCGATACTAAACCAAAGAAGGCATTTTGCAATTTCACCAAAAATTCTCTAGGATAAACGGCCCAGTCTTCCCATGCTCGGAACATACGCATCACACGAATTTTAAATCCTTCAGCTTTTAATCTACTGTCAAATTGCTTGTATGCTTGATGAACTTCATTGAAGATGTCCAACAATCTTGATTCAAATCTGTAGTAAAATATCATTGTGAAACAAAATATTGATTATTGGTAAAATTATAGTTGGATGTTAGATCTCGTTCAAACCAATGTCCATGTTTTGTCAAAAATGGAATCGTAAAACGGAAATAAGACAAAAAAGGGAAAGGTTAATACAAATATTAACTATAAATTGATTAAAACTGAAGCAGGCCAAATATTTTTTTTTTTTTTTTTTTTTTTAAAATGAAAGCTTGGAGTGTGTTGTTTTTGTATTGAAAATTGTTCAGTATGTAATGTTATATTTACAACAGGGTGTGATAAAAATATAAGATTTGACTCATTTTTGATGTAACATGGCTTTACTATGAATTAAAGGATTTGTTATCACGACTAATCACTCATAATTTTTTATACACCCCGTGATATGAAATAATAATATAATATATGACAACATTATAATCGAGTGATCTTACGCTTTTCTGTAAATGGTTGCATTTGTAACTTTTACGCCACAGTTGTGCAGTATATCAGAAATGAGATAAAGTCGAGCAATTTTTTTGTTGACCGGTGTCTGAAGAATTGATAAGGATTCTGAAATACAATCACAAATTTCTTCCGCTGCCTCAGCGTGTTCGATGCAAAAAACCATGGCATCCGCTACCCTTATACGTTCAGGTGTAATGTTTCGCAACAAGTCCTCCAAACGGTCTCTTTGCCTGTAATATAGTAACGGTTGGTTTGTTAGGATAAACTGTGAAAATAGGGTTTAAAGAATCATAATTGAAAAAAAAAAAATAAATAATTGGATTTTTGAATTGTTCGACGAGCTTACAATTTTATTTGTTATTAATTATTTATTAATCCATATAACACAATTTATTTTTCATTAATTGTATGATTAACCCTCATTATATAGTTGAATAAATGAAAATAGTTGTAATGAAATCTATTATTTTAATCTGTATCACACAATTTAATAACAATTAGTCTTAAATATAGAATACTGAAAATCGACTGGACGTTGGGCTATCGTTGGATTATCGTTGAAATAAAAATATAACATTTCAACAAATTGAGATTAAGATTTATTAAAAAAAGAAGAAAAATGTTTATTTAGACAACGTCGGTAAGGTAGAAAACTCCGTTCCACGCAAACGATCATTGAAATAAACCTATTTTGCTTTTATTTAATAAATCATGCTATTATCTTATTACAACGTTTGTCAATCTGTTGAATACACATTTTATGAGCATTTTTCCCACCAGGTTTTTTTCATATTTTGTTCCATTTTTACGGTTTAGTTTCATTTTAAAGATAGCTCAACGATGTATCGTTGAAATTCGTCCTCTAGGGTTCAGCGGTATATATTTTATAAAGATTTATAGAAAGATTTATATACAATTTAAATAAATATATTTTATGTTAATGATTTCCGAAAAATTGGTTTTCGAAATTTGTTCGAATTTGATCAAACTAAAAATCACGATGACAATAATGAAAATTAATAAGTTCCACATCAAAGTAGAATAAATATCTGATTAATTATGGATGAAAAAAATGTTACTCTTTGATCAACAAATTTTATTCATCATTAAATAGTCAGACTTTTATCCTATTTTAATTTGAAACTGATCAATTTTGATCATTTCATTCTGATTTTTAAATTAATCAAATCTGATCAAATTCAGATCTACAATTTCTGTGCTTGAGTTATATATAAATTATTTTTATAATTTAAATCACTGTTGATGATAATTTTAATTGTGGAAACCCTACTTTACAATAAGAAACAATTTACGTAAACAAAGTAATAACAACAATAATAATAATTTTTATCAAATCATATTTCATGCTTGAGTTTAAAAATAACTGAACTTTTAATATTTTGTCTAAATGAAAATTAAAAAAAAAAGCAACATTCAACAGGTGTAATAATGCTTTACTTACGTGTTTGAAAGACTTCCACGCCTAGGTTCATGCCTTTCTTCATTTTCAATAAGTTCTTCTGGCATGCCTTGTGTCCAAGGATTGATTGGCGGTGGTCTCCAGATGCTACCTCCTTTGAACATTCTAAAATCTTCCGTGCGCCATTCCTTCTGACAGTCTCCTTGCAAAATGGAATATAATTTCCATCGATAATAAGTGTGCGCAGGAGAATAGTTTTCAAATAAAAATCTGAAAAGATCAACAATTTTTGTATTTATTTTAATTAAATTAAAAAATGTTTTGGTCAAAATACTACTTCTACGCATTCTTCTGTTAACTTAACTTTATCATACATCTTATTACTACAAACTGTTTTATAATTGTTTATTATGTACTTTTATCTATTTATACACTCTACATCGCACTTTATCTTATTAATATTATTGTATATTGGCAGATCAGACTACTGTTGCCTCTAAATTTCTGAATAAAATAATAAGTTAAATTCTGTGTAACTCTGAAGAGGTTTAAACTCATTGGATAAAATATAAGCATTATTATAGTATAACAAATAAACATATTAAAAAAAATGTTCTCAAGTTAGTTCTACATGGTCGTAAAAAAGTAATCATACATTAATAACAATCAACCCATTATCTGTACGAATAGCGTCCCTCTACTAATGGATGGCACCATTTAGAGAAAGATAGAAAGAGTCAGCACTACACGTTAAGTGTATGCACCTTCATTTCAGTCACCGATACTCTGATAAATGATGTTGAAAGAAATAATATAATATATATAATAAATAATATAATAATTAATAACACGCTCATTGCTTGGCATAGACGATTCGTGACTTGGTACAGATAATCGGTTAAATAGTGGTTTGAGCGAATTACTGCAATAATTTCAATTCAACATTGATAAAAACTGCTTTAGATCGGCACTCACCTAAATATGGGATTATTTAATTCCCTATTCATGATCATCGCCTCGAACATCGGACCCTCTCGAATCACAAATTCCACCATTCTATGTATCAACATGACTAAATTCCTATAATAGCAAACTTAGTTAAAGATAATTTCAAAAGCAATATGCAAACTGAGTAAAAATATTCGATTAATTGAACTGTTTGAGTTAGGTATAAAAGTAAGCTGCGGAGAAACTGCATACTTACGAGTGCAGCTTAGCATAAAAAATTAAACAAATACCTTTCTGTCGGAATAACCACTTTGACAACTGCGTTCTGCAAAATCTGTTGAGTAGGATGATGTTGATCGATTAAGCCAGTCAACACGCCGTAAAGTATTGCCAATAACAATGTGAAGAGGCCAACGAGTAAACACAATACAATGTTGAATCGTAAATTAGAGTTATAAATAAAAAAGTGCAATGATTTATGTATGACTGATTAAGTGCAACTTTAAAGGCACGATCAACTTTAACGAATTTATTTACTTGTCATCTCATCCGTTGACTTACCATTGTACTATCTTTGCAGTCGACTGGTGATTTTTTATTTTAACTTTAGATAATAGATTGTTGACTATACATTTTTTCACGTCCTATTGTGTGTGTGTGTGTGTTTATTTTGAGTATTTGCATTTTTATATTTTTTCATTTTTGTTTGTCTTTCATTTAATTTTCACTGATAATTGTTTTTTTAATTTTGTAAAAGTGGTTCGACAGTATTGATAGACTTTACCTTTTCAAAGTTTTCCTTTTCCTGGGGGTCCGCATTCTGGAGGTTGCGTAAACGTGGCATCTGAGATTATGTTTCAAAAACGTGATTACATGATTCTATTGTCAATTACCTTAATAATAGTTTGTAACAATTAACTAATATTGAAAAGTCAAGAATAAGATTGCTCTGGTTAGGATAGAAACGGGTGAAACTGAGATTTTGATCATTGTGCGTATTAACCCGCTGACTGAATTTGTCAATTTTATTTTCAATTAAAAAAATGTATATATTACTTCCCCTTTTTTATAAATAATTATTGTATTCAAATTTCACATCTCGATTCACTGTTTAAAACTTGTCATTCATTTTTAACATAAATTTATATTATATTTATGCCAAAATGTGCAATATTTTGTTTTTCCATATCATTATTGTTTTTAGTAACAAAACTTTATTCCTGATAGTCGTGCTTGGAAATAGCCACTTTCGGTGTAGGTTATTCGAACTGAAAGTTGACGTTTTAAAGCAAGTGCCGAAAGTTAACAGCGAGCCTCAAGTCGCTATTTTCAAGCATTCCTGTCGAAAAGCATCGTACACACCATGATCTGAATGTAAGCAATCCGAATTGACTAAAAGGCTGCAGTCAGAGCTCATTTCTCGTGCTACAGCTTCTCACTCGTCACGAATTGCTTTCTTTCAGCTCTTTATGTGTAATATATTATTAGGTCAACGAGTTAATAAATATAAATAATCGATAAATCGCAATTAACAAAAAGTAAAAAAATTTCAAAATGAAAAACTATGCGAAACGTTAAAAGGTTTTGCAAACTTAATGTACTTTTGGATGAATAACTTTATTCATATGAACTTTATCAATGCGGGTATCTTTACAAAAGGACATTTTTTTTACAGTGTTTGGCATATTACCATTTATAGTGATCAAGATAAACGACGTCATAAATTTGTTTTTACGAGTGGCATTATTATTATTATTATTATTATTATTATTATTATTATTATTATTATTATTATCATTATTATTATTATAATTATCATTATTAATTGCAATTGCACTTTGCAGCACAGATAATGATGAATAAAGACATAAGGTAAAGCTGACCAATAACGAAATAAACGTGGTTAAAGTGTGACCAAGCACTTTTTTATTACCACATCTTGCTGGATGTATGAGAAATACCTTGTGCCTGTCTCGACGGTGTGGCTGCGCATTAAATGGTAAACCAGACGGAGGCGGTGGCTGCGTCATTTCCATCAGCGCTGGTGGCACATAAATAGGATAAGGTGGTATCGGGACACTTTTACCCCATCCCAATTTCATTTCATACTGCATTATGTCACGCCCTGAAATATTTAATCTCATTACAGCAACAGACAAAGACATTACGATAAAATAATCGATTGATTTGATTGAAATAAATAAATTAAATTACATCTTAAATTACATGATTGTGTCTAAATTTGACATTTCAATAGCAGCAAACAGTGTTACAACTGATACTTACCATTCAAATTTTTCAGTGCCCGTTCGCCATCTTTACGACTCATAAAAGCAACGAAACCACAATTCCTTTGACGTGCTTTCTCTTCGTCACTACGAGGCCACATTATTTTGATGCTGGCTAGAGGACCATACTTGCCGAATATTTCCATAAGTTGTTGTTCGGTTATCTGTAATTTGAAACAAATTAATTGTACCACTTGAGATGCATTCAAAATTTAAAACTTCAACAGAAGCATACAAGGTAAACATGTACGTTAAATTTCTAATTTCAAGTTCAAAAATTATCAACAATGAAAAGTAAAACTGAAAAATATAGATCAATTTTAATATATCCACACCTTTGGATTTAAGTTTCCCAAATACAAATTTGTTGTGTTCGGATCACCATTGTCAAAGGATCCGTCTGAAAGCAAAAGAAAAATAATCATCATAATCGTTTACATTGCATACAAATATTTAATTTTTTTCTTCTTTTACTTGTATTTTAATAATTCTTTGTAATCCTTAATGTATAACATTTGTAAATTGAACGATTGCCTGTACTTAATAAATAAATAAATATTACCAGAAGTAAATAATAAAGACAGCGATAATATTAAAATATTATTCTTAGACTGAAACAATTATCTTGTTAAAATTCATTATTTTGGTACTTAAATATTTCTATTATTAAAAGTAGAACTATTTAAAATTTCATCTTATATTTATCTTTTTACTAACACCTGAATATGTTTTACTAAATATAGCATTAACTCAGTCAGATTAATAAATATTGATAAACGAACTACCCCTCACCCACAGCAACCTTTTGTCACCTTCGTTAATTATAATTATCGCTGTCTATTTCAAATTTCCCGTAGAGGATTAATAACTGTCTGCGATTATAAGAGGTAACTCAGAAAAAGTTTTTCCAGGTCGAAAAACTTTTTTTTTTTTTTAAGGTTCAACGAGATTTTTCAAACCTAATTTTATCAAAAAATTTATTATCAAGTATAATAATTACAATCACGACATTTAAATTGTATATATGAGTACAACTAAATTGATGTTGCGTGGAATGTATATCATACGTATATATACATTGGATAAATTTTTCAACTGCCAAACATTATTTTGCTTTTAAATAACATTTAAATTAAAAAATTATTTGAAATAAAATATAAAAATATAAAACTCAATGAAAATTCAAGGTTTCAAACCAAAAATCAAGGTTTTTTCCAGGTTTTACAAATTCAAGGTTCGCTGGACACCCTGTAACTTTGTTTTACCCTTGGATTTTTTATGTATTATTTGAATTGGCACCTCAATAATAATTGTCTATTACCAATATTTCATGTTGTTAAAGTGTTTACCTTCCACACATTTCAAGGCAGCTAACATTGGGTCCTCTACTTGGGAAGTCAACACTGTCTTCACAGCACCCTTATACTTGTGCCTTTCTTCGCGCTCTTCTTGTATCATCTTAAGTTCTTCTTTGAATAGTTCCAAATTGCTTTTCTTTTTTTCACCCTCTTTTTTTTTCTTACCAATGCGATCCACCTTCTTTTCATTGGAATTAAGCAACCTGACATATTCTTGTGCTTGTTCCTGCGAGGACCAACTGTCCACCAATTCGGATATTTTCGATTGTGGCTTGTATAGTTTTCCCTTTTCTCTTGTATCTTCCTCTATTAAAAGGAATTGAAATTTCAATATGATATATAATATAAGATAAGAAATAATTTGTTGCTACTAATTTTCAACAAACCTATAGAAATCCAAAAAACAAAAAAAAATAAATAAATAAATCTAAAAGCACTGGGAAGGATGCACTGTGAACAATAAATTATCTTACGTCTTTTTCCAGCATCGTATGTTCCAGCTTTGACCCAAACCTTGCTGGTGGTTTTATTTGGTGTCTCTTGGAATGTTGCAACAAATTCTTCAAAAGCCTGTTAATAAAATATGTTTTATAAAAATTAGTATTGTCCCTGTATTGTTATATAGTTGTATTCAACAATTTGAGTACATTTGTTCATTATTTATGAATTCTTTATATTTCAAAACTCCGTTACCATGCAAATTAAAACAAACTTATTTATTTGTGTTAATATTTTTGAAAATTGAACGTCAGGAAGTTAAACCTTAAATCATGCTTAAATAGTTAGTTTACTCGCATAGGATTTATATACGAAATTAACTCTTTAATGGTCCAACGTCACAAATCGTTATAAAAGCCGCCAGGGTAACGCCAATAGATGCAATTTCATAGAAATGAGGATAGGCACGAGACATTAAAATGTTAAAATCACTCACTTAATTTTCAATTATATTAAAGCATTTGGCATGAAAACTCATGCTTTTAATAATGCGAATTATTTCAATCACACCTACCGTTTTTAAAATAAAAAATAAAGACTGTTAATGTTTGACTTTACTGCTTAAGGTGATTATTTAGTATATTACTTAACTAGTGAGGAAAAGTAATGACAGCCTTCGGCTCGTTCTGCAACCTGACACTCGTTGCCATTACTTTTCCTCACATGTTGAGTACGATATTTTATCTTACGAATGGGAGAATTGCTAATTTTTTACACGAGTAACGAAGTCATGAGTGGGAAAAATTAACATTTCTTCCACTGAGTAAGATAATAAGTTTTATTTCTAGACTAGTGTTTTTCCAATAATACTGTTATCGATTTTTAAAATAAACATGGTTCAGCAGTTCTCTTAATTTAAGAGTATCTTGTTGTTTTGTTGGTTTTATGGACGCTGTTTTATTTATTTATTTATTTTTTTCTTCAAACCATGTTCATTCCCTTATTGTCAAACACTTGTAGGATTATTTTTGAAAGTTTATTATTTGATATTTGTAATTTAAAGTCACTGATTTAGTGAAATTGGTCAGGAATTGGTTCAAGAATCATCTTGAATCAATTGGTGAGAAAGGTTTAAAAAAATAGTGAGATACAAAGAATGTTTTACTCATATCCTGGTAGAACAGTCTAATTGAATCCTATTAAACAAAGGTTCAATTTGTGAATATATGATTAAATGAATGAATCTCAAAATATGAATATAAACATTACATTTAATAACTGAAGCGTATGTTTATAAGTAAAGTGAATACCGTCGGGCATACAAAAACTATATAAAACAATACTTGGCTCATAGAGTTGCAAGTTTACTAGAAACAATGCTACTGTGGTTAAGAAAGCATGAAAAACGACTGTGTATTGTAAATTGATTTGAATGAATCAATGTTATTAAAATAAGTAAGGGGGCAACAATGGAGAAAGAAAAGAGAATGAAAAAAGAAAAGTGACCTGAGCCGCAGCCTGCTCTTGCTCCTTTTTCCGTTGTTCTTCAAGCTCTTTTTTACTAAGAGGCCGTTTGCCCATGGTGCCGATGGAAAATGCCTTGAGCTTTTGTTCAGCAATTTGCTATAAAACATGTTAAGAAAAATGTAAAAAAAATCAAAGCAAAGATCAGAAAAGAAACAACGTTTGATATGCGTACCTTCATCATGGCTTTTTCTGCCATTGTCAAGACACTTGCAGTTAACCTAAAACTGTGTATTTAAAGTAAAACCAGTTTTGTTTGACGAGGAAACATCGTACAGCGAGTAGCACCTCTACCTGTAACAGGTTTAACCTCGCATGTGAATTTACTGACACGCACAAAACCACATTCAACACATAACACGTTTCGCAACTTATCAATAATATACGAAACTTTTAATAACCTTCTTCTTCTTCTTTCTTTCTTGGCAACAAATCTTCAGGCTTATACGGCGACAATCACTTTTAATAACCCAAATGAATGAAAAATCCCATCAACTTGCCTGAAATTATCCGCGAGTAGGGATGGCTGATGCTTGCCGCCGCATTGGCTTCAAAATCATCGGCTGGAGATGGCGGAAGGGGGGGGGGTGTACAAATTTAATGGCGTTTTCGAGTAACATTCACAGAAAATATTAATAAAGGACAGACAATTCAGTCTACATAAGTACGTCCTTTATTAATATTTTCTCTGAATGTTACTCGAAAACGCCATAATATTCAAATAATGAACATTACTGCAGTATAATTAAAAAGGCATGCTTTATCTTACTTATGTTACATTTGATAGAGTAAGACATCGTATACTTTGTTGTTGTTGTTGTTGTTGTCTTTTTTGGCTAAAGACCAAGAGCTGAATAGGAACTCGGTCGAACGCCAGTATCTGGACGTCGTATACTTTTTCAACATTAAAGCTGTAATGTCCATCGTTTAACACAGGGAGTAGATTGCGGCGCCACGGTGCCTTAGTTGCGTAAGTACACTGCTGGGTACGTACACAGCAATATCAAAACGAGACAGTCCCACTATATTTACTTGTCTCAGATATAGATCTGAGTCG
>JABFOV010006470.1:0-10598 GCA_022817685.1 Aradophagus sp. ZL-2020
GGATGTGTATGAGGGACAGTCACCTAGCTGGCCTCGTCCCCACCACCGCCACCCCCTCCCCCACCGCCGCCTCCCCCTCCTCCTCCTCCTCCTCCTTCTTTCTCCTTCTCCTCCGCGTCTTCCTCTTCTTATATTCGATCGTTCGCCGAATGATCCTCGCGCGCAAACTCCGGCAACACACACGCGTCGACCCCCTCAGTCCCTTCCACCGCCAGCGCCTCCCCAAAAGATACCCGGCCTCCGCTCGATCAGCCACCGACTTCAGGCCCGCGCATCGGCATCCTCCGGGCCCGCTATCCGCGGCCGAGCCGCGGCCCGCGTGCCCCAAGGCTCCTCCCCATCCTCGCCGATGATAAGCGCCCCCCTTTCCTCAGCCTATGCGACCCGGTTCAACGACACCAGCTCCATTGGCGCCGCGTCTCCCGGCGTCTTGGTACCCGGCCCGCTGGACCTCAACCAGAGGTCGTTGGTCCCACCGCTGGCAACCTACCACCCCGAACCGGCGCTCGACCCCGAACGCCCGTACTGCATCGATTTCCCACACTCTTTCCTCCGAATGCAATCCATTGACTGCCCCGCCGCTGGCTCCAACCCGGCTCCAACACTTCCTCTTCTGCGTCTTCTTCTTCTTCTTCTTCTTCGTCTTCTTCCTGTTCCGCTTCCAATCTTCCGCTCTTCCCGCTTACTATCACACACTACGCGCCAAATCGCCCTTACTTCCGGCTTGCCTACGACCTCCGTCGGATCCCGAGCGCGCTTCTTGCGGCCACTTCCGGTTGGCTCATCACTCGCCTCAGCGCCAGGCCGCGTTCACCAGTAACGCACTCCGTTCACTGAACCTGAAGCACCGCCGCGCGGCCTTAATTACGGAGATCGACGGTACGACGGATCCGCAAGCACTAACGATACCAGATTGGTGCACGGCACTGGGGGAAGGTCGCCGGCCGAACAACCCCCGCGAGAGACGCGCGCCAGCTAGCGACACCGTTGTCGCTCGACGAAACTACGCGCCGTGCCGGGTATATGTCGGCTTTTTCGGCCCTCTCTGTTAGGAAGTGCTCGTCCCACCCACAGACCGCTACGGCGTTCGACGCCCCTGCAGGAAGGGGGGGGGGGGGCGACGCGCTTTTACTCTTCGAGCTATCTATAGACACAGCCGCGCGAGCGCGTACGGCTGACTCGTAGTACGCAACCCTTGGTGGCCCGGTGCGCAGACGTTGGACGACACTACCGGGTTTGGGGAAAGAGGTCGCTACACATTGTCCACAGGCTCGCCAACCGAGGGTGATGGCTTTCGCATGGAGGTTACACCGAGAAAATCAGTCTTACCGCCGATTACGAATTACTGTTCCAAGGAGGACAATTTTTTAGCAATTTTTTTTTCGATTAACTGAATTTATGATTTTACATTAGTATAGGATGCGTTTCTATTAAATATGATATCATATTAAATGAATTTCACGTAACACTTGAATTTATTTCTGTGGTATTTTATACGCAAAATTATTAAAAATAGGGCAACTAGTGTTTTTGAACCATTTTTCGAAATAAACTGATTTCAAAAGGTTCAAGATGAACAAGTATTACTTTTTTTATTAAAATTTGTAATTTAAAAAAACACTAACTCCTGGAAATCACCGTAACGTGCTTGCAAAGTAAGCAGGAATATTTTTATTAATGGAAGCAGTCGCTTTAATATCCAATTATAAACGGTTGGAATTACTGAACATTTTTTAAGATGAATGAAAGAAAATGCTTTTCATTTTCCATATTCATGAATGCAATTTAATGTTTTTCCTGTAAATAGGTAAATTATTTCAATTTCAGAGTATACAGACAAGGTATACATCTTCCGCTGATGCATGTTAAAAGAAAAGAACGAGAGTGATAACAATCACGATTAATAAGTGTAATTTTTCGATACGTCATTGAATATTTGTCTCCTAAATTTTATAATGTTACATTCTACCGGAGATTCCTTTTGTCTTTTTATAGATAATACCTTAAGAACTAAAGAAGTATTCAAATATTCTAAACTCAAGTATTGCTAGAGTGTACGTAATTTATTCCATTTCATTCAGTAAATTTTCTTCTTTATAATGTGTAAGATGGATATAGTTGACACTTTTCTCTCAATAAGTAGAAGGAATGCATTTATCAGGATATAATTCAGAAACGTATTTATGTCATAATCCAAAAGAAACAATCTTTAAATTTACTACTTTTCTAGACAATCTTAGTACGTTTCGCTGAAAAGAAAACACGATAAAAGTGACAAAGTTTGAAATATACGAGTAAACTGAGAAAAGTATTATAAAGTACAGTTGTTCCGCAATAAATAAGTGTAATATCATCAACTGGGATAAGAGAATATAAAGCTGGCCGACAGTCAAATATACTTATAAATTTATTGAAAAATGCCAGGTTCCCTTGAAACGCGTTCTGATCATTTTTCATGCAGAATTTTTTTATACAAAAAAACCAAAGTCTGATATTCCATTCTGTCGCGAACCTTTATTAACTTTTTAACTCTCCCAAGGGGTTAATCGATTTCGGATCGTTGATATTGCATCTAAATAATACACCACGTCAAGGACCACGTGGTGCAGAGTTTTTATTATTAAGTGAATGTAATCAGTAGGAACGTGGCCGAGTCAATAAGCAAGGAAAAGCGCATCGAGCGATTCTTGAGCCGGATCGAAAATGCGGCGTCGTCAATTTTTGTTTTATCGGTCAATGACGCGGAAGCTCCGAGAACCAGTAGTCGGAAGGTTGTCCCACGGTGGTCGGTCGGTCGTAGCGACGCTCGCCCCTCACTGCCCTCGTAGCTCCGGCTAGTACGATGTTGCAATCAATGAAGCTACGATTCACCGAACAGTGCCGTACTTGATCGGGGCCCTTTTCGTCCACAAAAAGACAATTAAAATTCGAACTTTTAAATATCTTAAGAATCTCTGATTTTGATGATAAATATTGTGAGAAGGATACCAATTATATCATTTAGGTAGCACAGGATTTCATCAGGATGACACGTCGGTGAGAAATTGCAAAATTTTATTAGAAGATTCAAACTCCATGTTTGAGTTATTGTTTAATTATGAATAAAATCTGTTTCTCTTAATTTCATACCAAAATTCGAAACTTCTTGATTTGTCTGAAATGATAACAGTCGGACCGACGGATGAATTGCCGGTTCATTAAGGGAAGCTATCAGTTCTACATGACCGACAGAGACAAAAAAGATTCACTTTTGCGAATAATTTTAACAGAGATTTAAAACAAAATTGATACTTTTGAAATTTCATACGAAATCATAAACTACTTGAAATTGAAAAATAAAACAAAGTTGAAAAAAAAAAAAAAACAGAGAACACTCAACTGTTGAAATTACTATGCATGTAAAAAAAAATACATGTAAGCGATGAAAATCGATAATAAGATCCATATCTCACGACATATTTAAACATTATGCAAGATAATGGTAGTTTTTGCATTTAATCACCTGTCAAACCTACGAGTTGCTGAAAACAAGATATCAATCGGAAATATATTTATTACACTGCGACGAAAACTGTTCGAAAAAGTCTAAATCCAGTAAAATTTTTTGTAAAATTAATAATAAAACTAATCATTTATACTTTATCAGTATTATCATCTAAGGTTTTCTTATTTTTTAATGAAATAAAAATTAAATACAATAATTATCATCAATGCAGAATCTTTATTAAAATGTTTTCCTTAAAATACTTTCAAATACAATCGACAGTGCCATGATTTACGGCCCACTTTATAAAAATATATTTAGACGCAATGTTCATAACGAACATCCGTGCGTAAAGTAATATTTGCACACAAATCACAAATGATTAATTCGCATACAAGCCACGAAGCCACGGCTGCGCAAAGTAACTATTTTGCGCGCGGTGATTACTCGCGAAAAGTGCAACACTGACAAGTCACAAGGAAACTTAAATATGCATACATATTAACTTGTTTTGTTTTAAATCCTACAGGATTCAAAAATTTATTACAATAACGCAGGCTGCTTTCCAACTTTCTTTAATGAAAACGGCAAACGACGTATAGCGACTCACCGTAATATTTCGGCAACTTCGTAATTAAAATGCATTACACCTGCAGCTGATGAATATCTCATCGAATGCGAAACTTCGGCGAACGTCGATTGCAGTATCGTTTGCAAACCACTTGCAGTCGAAAACGACAAAACATCACGCGATCGCTTTTCCGGGAACGCTAGATCGATTACAACGCATAAACCTTAACGTAATCAACTTCGAGCGACCTGTCATCTTCGTCCCAGGTTCGTTTCCACAAATCACTCGCATTGTAAAAGTCAAACAGAGCCTGAAAAATATAAATACGAAATGTTCATTACAGATACCTAAAAGCAAACTTTTTTCCTAGTAAAAATGTAATAAAGCTAGGATCATTACGCACAGTAGGTACTTATAAAAACGGGAGTATCAGAATGTGGTATGATCCCTACGTGGAATGTCATTTTACAGTAATAAAAAAAAAAAAAATATCGCGAATTGAACCTTGTCCCCCGAACTGACAGCCTGATCAAGGCCACTGCAATACCATGCATTGCAACTTTACCAGGGCCATATGATGCAGACCCTGTAAGGGCCATTCCACATTCCACAATAATAAAAATTAATGTCATACAAGGACCTGACATGGTCCTGATCAGGTATGCCTTTAACAGGGCACCGGTGATGTAAACTTGGTAGGGATTGTAGGACCGATTTGGCACGCCATATTTCATTTCTACTAAGATTCTTATTTGTCACGCGAACGTGACGAAAATAAGAGCAGGTAATTTCTTAAGTGCAAGAGCGACGTACTTTTGAGGCAAAGTTACGCCACGGTTTCGTGTAGCCGTTGCTGATGCTCATGTCTGGGAACTCCGTCAGTCCGCCGACGGCCAGTCCAAGGGTGATGTAATACTGCAATGAAAGAATATCGTAAGATCATGCATATTAACGCTTGCTTTCCTTTCAACTCATCGACTTTGGCATTTGTTTGCTTATGAATGATTTCAAACTAGGGTGAGAAGATGAATGGCGATGAAAGGTGGGAGTATCGTGATTTCATGAACAAGGTAATATTTTTTCGGAAAATTGCCAAAGATTAAATCGCTTCTTCCAACGCATTATTCGACGAAATCAATCTCTGTTGCGTGCTAGATAAATTTCGTTAAATAAGGTTCTTTGAAAAGAAGAGAAGACGAAGAATAAATACTTTTCAAGTAAATAATAAATATTTGATGTAATGTAATATGTTATTCTAAAATTACTGTAACGTTTTCGTGATTAATATCATTTCCTCCCCCAACTTCATCAGCAATCTTTCACATTTCTTATTGATTCTCTTGAATTGATTATCCTGTTTTTTTTTTTTTTTTTTTAACTGCCCATGAGAGGATTTGTAGGAATTGATTCAGCGAAATTCTTACTGGTTTGTCCAGCGGCAAATCAACATCCTTAAAGTCGTACTGGACATTATCGACCTTGACAATGATGTGCCTGGGTGACCATATGAGTTCGTAGTCATGGAATTCATATGACCACGCGGTGTCGGAAAACCTCGTCGATTTTCCACTGTCGACGGCGTAACCGGTAGCGAGGCCGTTCTGCTGTAAGCTGCTTTGAACGACCGCACCGCCCCAAATCATATGGCCGCTGATGTCGCGATTATCCGTATTACGCAAAACGGTGTTACCAGCTGAAGAGACTACGCGAAGCTGAATAGGCGACTCCACCACAGAGTCGGACATTCTCTCGTAGTCCACGATTCTTGGCAATGGGTCCAATCTTAAAACTTAAAAAATATTCAATTTGCATTAATTGTGAACGCGGGAGTACACGACGAAAAAAGTTTGCAAGATTTTTACTGAACAATACAACACCAGGTGGACAAACAGTTTTTACTGAATGATTGATAGACTTTGTTTAACTTTCACCAATAAATGCCATAATTTCTTACTGAACACTTCAGTAAAAATCTTGTAAACTTTTTTCTCAGTGTATAAATTCAACTTTCGCTCTGTTTTTCGAATCGAATGTTGGTATTTTTGGTGCCGGTAGTAAAAAAAAAATTAATAACGAACTTTTACATCAGTTAATCCTTCTTTCTTTCATTTGACACCCTTAACTAAACTTGTTTGATTGAGCTTAAATCAGATAAATACAATTTTAAACTGATTCTTTGCAGAAATGACTAACTGAATTTTTATAACAAAATAGCGAATGAAAAAGTGAAACTAAAATACCCAGTTATTAGTATAATACCAGAGAAATCAATTGAAAATCTTACGCGGGTATATCCAATCACCGCGTGGTAATTTAGCACGAATTATAATTCGTCCGTAAGTAAATGCAAAGGACCGCCGGGTATCGATTCGGCCGGAGCTCACGGGCGGTAAAATGTTCGATCCTCTTGCTTCTCTTTTGCATTCCGATGTTTCCACTCGACCGGTGCACCTACATAAAATTATCAAATCGACTTCACTCAAAGTCAAACAACGGAAGCCAAATGAATACATTTCTATGGCGAAATTGCCCTTCGACGAGACGAAAAACAAAGTTCACTTTAATTGCACGGATCAATTGATTAAATGCGAGCTTAAAGTTAACTCATTCTCATAAATATTTCTTGAGAATACAAAGCACCCAATTTGTACTTTAGCAAAAACGTCCTACTGCTTTTTGAAATCAAAATGAAATCTTCAACAGTGAAGCTTTTAACGATTTTACGTTATTTTTAAGCATTATTATGTGTATCACTTATATATATCTTATCAAATTATTCAATTTTTATTACTTGCGAATTCAGAAAATGAGTAATATAACATAAAAAACCATTTAACAATGGAAAATATAAATCACTGTTCATAGTAAAAAAGGTGTAATTATTCTTGTAATATAAAAATCGAGTTAGATGTTAAATTGTTTAGTTCGGTCCACGTTAAGCTCCATGCAATCAATTAAAAAATAGTTGACATGACTGAAAGTGTTGATGAACAATGCCGAGTACTTTTCCAGAGTCAATTTCCCGTGACGGATGAATGAAGCTCCATGAGTTTCTTCCAGCAACGTCGGTTTAATCTTCAATTTGCCATTCTTCATTTTAACGTTATCAGGTGAATTACGGTAAACAACGAACTCGTAATCCTGAAATATAAGTGCAATTATTAACTTGATTCTTTAACCAATTCCAGATCATATACGTTGCAAACTGTGAAGAAATAAAGAAACAAAATAAAGTTTTCGAAGATAAAATATAACGTTGAGTCAGAGAGAAAAATTGCGATTAAAATTATATTAATCAATATCGACCTACATAACGAAAAAACGAGAAAAAGAAATTTAAAAAATGAAATTTAATAACAATTCTGAAATCGGCTAATAAAACTTTTGACATTACTACTCTATAAAACAAGTGTCTCATTTTGATTTACTTTTTTCGTCTGTGACACCAAATGTGTTTCTAATTTATGGAAATTCAGACACTTTTGATGTTCCAAATATCAGAAATATTCCAAAATGAGACATTCTATTTTTATAATGTACATCCCAAGCTCTGTCCTGATTTGTAAATGATGCAAACACGGCGAACGTAGATTAAACTCTTTGTGTCTAAAGGTACATCAAAGTGTAACAACGATTTTCTTCCACCCCTTTGCCGGTTATTGTTTACCAGACTGTGATGGTCGAAAACCACGTTTGTTTTATGAACGGCACTATTGGGTCAAACACCTCACAAAGTTCCGCGCAATATCGCAAGTTGTCGCGCCGTCGTTGTCCGTCAAACAGGCTTTTTTATTGAACGTTAATCGCCGTCGTCGCACCGCGAATATTGCTAATCATAAGCGTAACTTTACCGGGGCGTCTACAAATTGTTCCATTATCGTCCAAATCGTTTCGTTGATGCGGCTGTCGCTGGCAAAGTCTTCGTGGAATAATAATGAATTCGAACAAATTGTCGCAGTTGAAAGGTCTCCGGACGAATGGTAAAGCTTTGTTTCCGATACATCGCAGTTGTCGTTGTTGTTGCTCCCGGAAGATGGCCCGTCGTATTTCGATCCGTCCTGATTGTAAAAATCTGCAAATCAAATTTCATCAAATTACTTGTATCAGAAACGTTTGTTTTCCCAATCATCTTCAGGTTAAATTTTCACAAACCCAAAGTTTCATTTTGAGACATTTTTTATATTTGAAATAGTCTCGATATATACACAAACACAAAATTTCAAAGACGGTTCCAGTCTTTATTGTTAAAAGAATCATATTCTGACATAAAAGATTATTAATACTTTTATATAAGATAGCATAACTCTTCTGGACGATTTTTTGTTATTTAACTTAGTAATGGGGTTGAATAATTTTTGTCTAATTACATATTTCGAAAAAATCAATTAATTTCTACTGCAACGAACTCGATAGATTCTTCAGCAAAATTAATGAAATTTATTAATGAATGATATGCGAATGTGATGTCAAAATGACCCATCTCCGATAAATGACAGTGATGTATTTACCGGAAACTCGGTGCTCTTGATCTATCAAGTTGTAGCCTAAGCCATTGTAGACAACGTGCACCCAATAGTAAATTATATCGCCTGTTTCAAGCTCGGTTGTACGGTCTTGGTAAGTCCATCGACCATTCCGAGCTCGCGGAATATCCCTTGCTATACTCCCGGATTCTAAGCCGTTAAATTCCTCGTTTATTTTAACGTGAAACGCCACCAGCGAAATGCCCGACGAGTCTGAAATTAAAAACAATAAAATGTAGATCGGCGAACTGAAAAGATATTGGCATTAAAAACGTCGCATTAAATCTTGTGCTAAGGTTTGATACTTTTGGTCAAAATTTAATTCCTTTGGAATCAACTTCACAACGTGCGAAATTGGCTAAAAATGCATATTTTGTTTCTAGAATAATTAACGTTTAGAACGTGAATCAGACGTCAATTAGACGTCTTCGTCGTCAATTCGACGTAAATTGAACGTTTTGGAAGTTTTTGCACTGAGTGGAAAATGATTGTTTTTATTCTCTAAAAGAGTTTTTTTTTCGATAGTTCTCTCATAAGCAGAGCAAATCATTCTTACGCATGATAACTCTTTTTTAATATATCCAAGGACTGTAAACAAATTAGATAATATTCATGTTTATAATAATCATTAATTCTAGTCAAATGAGTAAATGATAATAAATTTGAAGTTAAGAAAAAAAAGGATGATTGAGTGCACAATCAGCATATGGTTGACTCAACTAAATTCATAGTTGTTCCAACTATGTAAATTGTTCTTTCAATCAACACATTCAACTAGAATTCAGTTGTTTTGTAACAATTTTTGCAACAAATTTTGTAATTAACTAAACTAAATTAAGCCATCAATACCAGTTAGTAGAGCTAAACTTTTTCAGTAAACCGTTTTTCACGTGCTTGTCTTGAAAGGTAAATTGTTAAATTGTTGTTGATCGTTGCTTCCTCGGTCGATAATAAAAATAACTTCAACAATAAAATCAATAAGATCAGCTTTTTTTTCAAGCCAAGGAAAACCGCACAACCGGTTTCTCGCAAAGTCAGCGCGTTACAAAAAAGAAGAAAAATAGAAAAAAAAATGAATGAAAAAAAAGACAGTGATCACGATAAATCGAAAAGTTTTCTTCGACGAGAACTTACCTGGCACAGATATTCGCAGTCCTTTGGGATAAAGTGGCTCGACTTTGGCTTTCGGCGGAGTGTACATGAGCGCGTCGGCGGCGTACGCACCCGCCAAAAGCAGCGTCAGTTTCAATGCGTTTATCTCCAACATCGCCGACAGTGTTTCGCGTTGAAGAACGAATGAAAACTTCCGAGTCGAGATTAACGCGGAAGTTTGCGGTATCAGCGCCGACTGCCAAAGGTTACAGGTCACGCCTTGAGACTCAGCGATTGTGCACAATCGGTCTGTTAAGCGCCACTACTTTCTGGATAGCCGTGAATTCGTCTCGGTCATCTCCGCACCTCTTGAACGGAGAGTGCAACCGTTGACGTCACCGGGAACAACTTTTATCTCGACTGACTTTTATGCAACCAAGATGACGTTGTAATATTTATTGAATTAATTTTATTTCAATGTATTTAAATGTGTTTTTAAATTCCGTCAAAAAAATTAGGTTTTTAAAATTGATAATAAGAATTTACATATGTCATTTTTGGTTTAATGATCGTAACTATTTATGAATAAAACTTTCTTCTATGAAACACTATGTGAATTACAACAGAAAATTTAAAGTTGAATAATAAAATTCTATAAATTTTTAGTTATGAATCGTTGAAGTATTTATTTTAATAATCATCGCTTTTTAGTTTATGATCTTCCGAAACACTATATGACAGTTCAATTTTTTTCTCAAGTTTTTTATACATAAAATATTTAGGGAGTGTCTATTGACAGTTGACCCGTGTAACCCGTGTGACCCGTGTACCCGTGATCGGGTATCTTCGGCCCAAACGGGTCGACTTACCCGTGTGACCCGTGTGAGGGTTTCTGTTTTCACTATCATTTTGTGTCAAACGAGTAAGT
>JABFOV010006471.1:0-10629 GCA_022817685.1 Aradophagus sp. ZL-2020
GATCTGGCCATAATCTAGCAAAAGTGTGGATCATAATCGCGAGCCAAACGCATGCCGCACTAATGCCAGACTTCTGAAATCTGGCGCTAGTGTGGCATAAATCTGGCATGCGACTTTCGCCGGATCGGCTGGCAATTACTTTTTTCCCGCGCAAAGTTGCAATTAATTCGCAACGTCTTGTTTTGTTGGCACTAGGGATCCTTTTCCCGCCCCTCCCCTCCGTTCGCCACGATAATTCGTTCTTCGAACAGAATCAATAATATTGTTCCCGAGGTATCGATGTAATCTCGATTCCATAAAGCGGTCTTGGCGTCATGCGCCAAAATAAACATGATATTGAATAATCGCGCATCCTCGATTCGCAATGAAACGTCACCGGCAGACTGGAAACGAGGCCAGATCAGCGCTTAAGATACTTAATTAGACAGAGATGGCGAGATTAGAACCAATTTCGGTAGACCGTCCGAAAGTGGCGACGCGGAGCAAGGGGAGATCTCATCTAGGAAAATGTTTCACACGACCACTGCATTGTCTCTAAGCAGTTAGTTCCCTTTCGCATCTTCACCAAAATGTACCTTCGCTCCCGCCGCTCGTTCGTTATGTCCACGATAAATTCCGTCGGTAAAACCTACTTTATTTTCAGCCTGACTATTTTTCGGACTGACTGATATGTAAATTTTTGTATTGACACATAAGAATGAAGTTTAATACATATTTCGCGGTAAATAATTTCGCTTAAGGATTACATTATTCAAAGGATATTAGTGGACGGAAATGTCTGTTTCATTTTATATTATTCTTATTACTCAACCTGATTATACTGCAAGTGAAACTGTGGAGGAAGACTAGTGAGCATGCGTAATCGGTGTGCTAATATTTAAATAATACGTTTGATTCCGATCGAAAATTAAATAAAGGTACAATTTCAGTTTGTATGGATTAAATTGATTAAATTTAATTTTATTTTATTACAAACTCTATTGATCGAACCAATGCAAATGAGTGATGTTTGCGTTTACATTATTTTACAATATTCAATGGTAAAAGGTATCTCTAATATAATCGTGCATTACATAACAGAGAATTATTTGTCCGAATCGAATTTCTGTGTACGGATAACGCGGAATTCAAGTTTTTGGTGTATTGATTTTGCTCAAGGTTCAACAGAAATCCATGTCGATATTAGACATGTATATAATTGACGCACAGCCTCAATTATATATGCCATAAGTATTAATTTAGGTTCATAGTAGATTTCATTTTATACATATGCTGAAATTATGAATCGACATTAAAATTGAGGTTTTAAACAAAAACAGTTCATCGCAAGTAACAAGTATTTTTTAAAACACATTGTACACTAGTATATACTTATTTTAAATAATAAATAAAGTAGTTGTAATTACTCGATCATAATTATATTTAATGTGTACTTAAATTCACATTAAAACGTAAACGTTTTCAATAATTTATTCTTTGATGTAAATTTAAAATTACTAAAGTCTTGTCTTTATGTGATAAAAAATGTAGTTTAGTTAAATCACTCTGTCAATAATTTTTAATCAAATTATGCAGAAAATGAAAAATGAGAAAAAGATGTCTTGTTCATCCTATTTATTATGTATGCAATTTCATTTGCTTTTTAATCTCAACAAAAAAGGCTCGACTTTGTTACGTTAATACGTTTACTTGTTTTCAACAAAAGTCATGATCAAACGCTAAACTTATTTTTTATTTACGAGTAAACTAGATTAGTCTATTATAAGATTTTCTAATTGATATGTATTTGAAAATTTTCACGTGAAAATATCTTTTCACTTTGAACTTTTGACAAATTAGAGTTAATTTAATATATATTTTAACAATAAAATGTGAGGTAAATACATTTGCTTCATATTTTTCGTTTCAATTTTTCCAAAAATAAATATTTAAAAAAGTGAAAATATTTTTCTGGAAAAGTCCATTTTTATTAACCGATAGAATTTTGGGATATTGTAAATAGGCCATATAACTGCTTTAACACTTTTTCGTTTCTATTGTATGTAAACATTGCAGTGGCTCGATATATTTTACTTATGTGCAGATATTTTGAAAGGCCTATACGGAGAAAGCATTGTATTCATTTTATAACATATATCACATTATTATCAGTTGACCGATAGCCATCGGGGCGGTCGGTTCGAGTCTAAATTTATTTCGCGTGTGTGAAAGTTGTGTGCATCTATCGGCAATGTAATTGCATAGTTAGGGTTAACGATTCCGTAAGTTTTACTTTCTTTTTTATTTACAATTACAATTTTTAAGAATTTTTTCTTTTAAAATTGTTTAAATTTTAGTACTTTTTTATGAACAAACACCAGATACTTTTAGATTTAAAAAATTATTACTAATTATTAATTAAATTCGTTTTCGTCTGTAAAAGTTGTCGTAAATAGCAACAAACTAAATTACTCCTCTCTGTATCACTCAATTCGTCGAGCGAGCAACAAATTTTGATTGGCCGAAACGTCGTCGTCGAGGGTCGTGTTTCGTCGGAGCATAAAAAATTGCTGTTAACCGTAACGGGCAGAATCGTTGCCGAAAAGTATCTCATCAGGGCCGTAAAGTGGCGGGCGCCTATCGTCTCGGGGTTTACGTTCGCGGCCACGGAGCTTGCGATGCGATTTGGCGAGTGCGTGCAATTGGCTCGACGGCGGCGTGTCGCGGGCGCGCAAACAAACGGCCCGAAACGAACGGGGGCCGGGGTCGCGCTTAACAGCCACTCCGCCGGCGAAAATTTGCACTCCAGTTTCCACGATTATAAGACGCTTCGCCTCGAGCTCGAGATACGCCGACACCTAATGAAGTTTATTTAGTCGGCGCTTGCATGTCCGTATCTTCGACGTGTCCCTTTGTTTCGCTTCGGCACACCGCGCGCCGTGCCTTTCCGTGCAATCAATACTGATATCGGGCATGGTTTAGTGCGGCCGGCCGAAGGGAGGTGGCACGACAAGGATTCGCTAACGATTTAACCGTGATATCTCCACCAGGCCGGTTGGCCGATTTGCGTGAGCGATTCTTTCTTTTCCACCCAGTCATGTTATAACGTTACGTGCGCATAAGTGCCGCTAAACTTTCGTCCCTCCGCACGCCCAATGTTTCGCAGATATCATTGAGATGTTATTTTTTTTCGCCGCCGCAATGTATACCACGGATATTGGCATCTGACGATATCCAGAAACGTCACACGATGATAAACATTATTACTAACTTTGTTATAACTATGTGTTTTGAAAATTGTATACAATTTTATTTTATATAATTATAATTTCAACAAAAATTCTTTCACGTATCTACAAATCCATCGAAATTCTCAGCGCTTGATTGAATGTTCGCAATCGAATTCGGTTGTTGCATTCAAGTATTAAGCTCAAGCTGCGTTCTAGTTTCATTGTCTCAGCGTTGCGTCGATTTTTCCAGTCCAAATTTATTGCCCGATGCGAGGTCGGAATTTTCATTAATTGTTGGCATTAGTCTCGGAGACGAGGTTCGTTTGTAGATCCCGAATAAATGTGTTTGTTTAACGATATACTAAGCACTGTATTGTACTGGTGTAATTAGTCATCGGAAAAATTGACTGGCAAAATTCTCGTTAATGTTGTTGTGGATTGTGTTATAGAAAGTTCTACTACTTTGTCGTAAACGAATTGGAGTCTATCGATTGAGCTTTAATAAATGTGTCCATTTAAGTTGTGATAATGATTATAACTTTAATTGCATTTTTCACAACATTTATCACATATGTGTTTTATATATAAAAATAGAAACTAACCAGATCGATGACAATATATTAATAACAGATATTTACATTTAAAAAGTGAGTGATTTCAGGTGATCCGTAATACTGAATAAAACATTAGAATACATTTTTTGCATAATAATACATCAATCCAAAATTTACAAGAATTTCTATACGATAAATTGCAATTGCAATTCAGCGTATTCAAAATTGCTGTTCGTGTCAGTGGACTCACTTTAAGACTCGCATCGGTTCGTTTATATTTCCATTCATAAAACAAAACGGAATGATCATTGCAAGTATATTATTTTCCACAAAATAAACATTATTTCCACATTTAACGATAATTTCTTTACGATTCATTAAATGCGGTATAATTTTCATACGTAAAAATCATTCAACTGTTGTATAAAATAATGATAAACAAATACACGGCAATCATACTCAGAAACACATAAAAAACAACCTTTCGTCTACAATTACGTAATTTATTGCTTGAATTAATTTACTGCGCATTCGATGCTTCGTCCATATTTCATTAAATACTTGTAAGCGCCATGTTTTCATACGTACATAAAATAAAGAACACAGAGCGTTGTTTCCAAATCTTGGCCGTTTGTTTCAATTTTCGCTTTGTCGGCTTTTGCGCTGCAAACGATTATTTCAACTTTGTTGGATAAAATCGAAATTAATGCCGCGACGGAATCGTTGTAACGAGTTACGAATCGGGCCGGGCCTCGGTGATCGGTCGATTTTTCGCCGGAGGATTTATCGTCGTGGTGTGGAACGCGCGCGGCAACATCGGGAAAAACGTCAGCAAACGCGAGGACTAAACTCGCGTGATCTGCTCCATTCGCACGCGAGTATTGCAGCGTACCGCTTGGTACCGGACGAAGATGGGCTGCGATTCGGGAACGTGATGAAATAGAGGCAGAAACGAGTCCGCGGCCGAACGGTGGAAAGAGACGCGAGCTCGGTTAAATGAGTACTCACGTGCATGCATTCCAGGTCTGACTAAAGACCGGCTCGTTCCACTTGCACGCCGACCTATGGAAATAAATCTACGTTTTGGTTTCGTTTCGTGTTCGTGGGAAACATTGTACTTCAAATAATCATCAATAAAACGCCAACTCGAAGCGCACCGGCCAAGACGAAATCACGTTTTGAATAAGTAAATAATCTATTTCTGATGTTTAATATCACGGTCATATAACGTTGAATGAGCTTATGCAAAATTTATGGGACCGCAACAGTGGGAGGGAAAAAAGTGGAACGTATTATTTACTTTCTTGATTAAAATGCATTATTACTGACGTTCGTTTTTTTTTTCTTTTTTTTTTTTTCTCGAGAAAATAAATCGCCGAAAGAATTGGTCCCTTGAATTGCGGTGCTCGGTGAGAGAAACAGTAATTTATGAGCACTTTTCGGTACGCCGTTATTTTTGACGTTCGAGTAATTTTGCTTCGTTTTGTTATCAGGAATTTTGCAGCTTCTATTTTACGTAAAAGCACTAGGCCAAAGTGTTTTGATTTACATCATTTTAGGTATTTAAGTTCAAAATCACCTAAATTAAGATACTATTGATATCTCAGTAGTTATTAAAATATCGCAGATAGCGGCTCGAATTTTCATAACGTAGGATATTTGAAAAAGTATTCAAAGAAATGAGCATTATAAAAAATGGCGATTATTTTAATTGCTTAATTTATGTTTAGTAATTAGGTGAAAATAATTAACGATAATATTTAAATTCACATTAAATTAAAATCATATTAACTGTAGTTACCAGTAACCATGGTTATGTTTCAAATGTTCTAAGTTTAAAAGATGATATTTTCAATCGTAAGATTTTATTCAAAACAAGATTATATAATCATGTAGTGTTCAGTACTGCATAAAATATATCACACTTTATTATACACGAAATCATTGTTGGCATTAGTAATGAGAATATGGACATAATTACACATTCGTATGGATTTTCCACATCTATGGTATGTTCAGTTATTCACGATTTTGTTCCTACATTTATAATTAGTTTCAGTTAATAATGGTTATTGACGAAATTGAATTATCATTAATCATTAATCATTTTACTGTTTATCCCTGAAGCTGGAATGAACTCATAGCAATGATTACATTTTAAATTGCACTTTGAAAATCTCCTTTATTAATGTACAAATTACATTTCATGTAAAATATTGGGCAATTTTATTTGAGTGTTCAAAAAAATCGAAATCAACAAAATAACGTATGTAAAAATATCTAATCGAACGTAAAAATTTCGCCTTTTTGATTGCATATGCATTAATAATTATGTGTATGTTTTCCTGTAATATACATTAACAATTTTCAGAAACATCGACCTGCAATATCTTTGCCGGCAAGGTCTATATAGTATATATGTATCCGCAGGCTTCGTACTCTGTTATCAATACATTAATTATGTCATGATCACGAATTTAATATGCCACGAGAAATTCTATATTAAACATATTGTAACTAAAAGACTCGCAACTAAATTTTTGTCCCTGAATCAATTACTTATTTACAGCTATCTATTTGTTCGCTTTATATGATTTACATTTATATCGAATATCAGGAAGTAATACGGGAAAGCTGTTTGAATTTTACGACGGGAATTTTTTTCCCGTAAAAATAAGTGGATAATACAAGTTCCAGCGAATTGAGAAAGTATTTTAAATTATTAAAAACTTTGTCACTGTTTAAATGTCGAAAAGTTTCTCTTCTTCAAACGTCTTTTACAATTCGTATTCTTAGTAAAAGTGTAACTTACGAATTAGATTTTTCAAACCAACATTCAATTTTCAAGCTTTATAATGAAATTACGTCGAAGAAATTCGCGCGAGTTATTTAAATCGTATTCAATTGACACGTACGAATTTCAACGAAAATCACGCCGCATGCATTGCAATTAATATTTTCAAGAAGCCAAGCGTTTAGTCGGCATAAAAGTCCTGCGTGTCGATGGAAAATGGACGTCGCTATAATTCAAAAGTTGTTGCTTGTCGCTATATTTCATAGAGTTTCTTCTAAAGAATACCGATGTTTGAATGAAGCGCTTTTAATGATTTAGTATTTAAAAGGTTGCTTTTGTGCAAATGCAATTAAATTCTCTCTCAATATAACGGAAACAAACAATAATAATTGCTCGTGCAAAAATGATCTGCATTCGTAATAAGCTCGAATTAATAATTTCGCGACAGGAAAAGAGTGACAAAAGAGAGAGAGAAAAAAAAGACCGTCGAAACACAAAACTGATGAAATTCTCACCAGCGTAAAATATGAGATGAAAATTAATCATCCGTCTGATGACTTTTATCAGTTTTCGACAATTATTTCAGCCGTGATGAAACTTTGTCAGATTTTTTTTGTCATCGGCTTGGTTTTCGTTCGCCAAAATAAATACGTAGATTACAAAAAGAAATTTAATTGTTCACGTAATCGAGGTAATTTATCGTGTCATAACATAAAAAATGGTTCTCTTACGCACGTACATTCAACGATTATTGATTTCAAATTACGGCGGGAGAGACGGAAATTTATATCTGAAATAAGAATTTTTTTTAATTCGTGTACAATAGTTAGTTTGTTAAAGAGTATCATAGTTGTATATCATTACTTTATGAAACATTGAGATGCAATAAAAGTAAAGAATTTAATGGAATTGAAAAAATTCTGCGGCATTAATAAAACTATAAATGGCGTTGATGAAAGTCATTAAAATAAACATTTTTATTTGTTTGCAGGCGTATTTCATTGAAGATGTAGATGTCCGAGAATTTACATACAATCATAAAACTGTGAGTTGAACCTTCTTTTTTCTATCTCTAACAATTAATCTATCTTATTTGCAACTAACAATCGTTTCAAATTTTTTCGTAAATGTAAACTGATTGATTAGTTGATAGATTGATTTTCACTTGTCGTTAATTTTAGTATCGTACACGTGCACATTTGTGCCTTCACTTCGCCAACTGCAATTTAGGTAGAAAATGTTACCTATTTAAATTGATGTTTGAGATATAATATCAAATATCTAGGATTAACTTCTAGTCATTTATTTTCTAAGTACTGCAATTTAGATAGGAATTTTAGCAAATCTATATAGCACGAACGAACGATTTAAAACTAAATCCCATCTGACAGTTGGCATTAAAACATATTATTACGTCGGATACAAATGCAATCTACTTTGAAAATCAATTTTAAATGCGGCTATTAACAACAGAAGTAGATATTAATGCATTAAAAAGAACCAGATTAATTCTCATTATTGTTGAATTACAAATTGTATTTATAAGTATGCTTGTAACGTTATCCTTTGATGCAAGCATAAACTATAAACAATCATAAAATGAATTTCACCAAGTAATTCACATACTCTTTTTTTAATTTAAGAAACTAAATTTTAAATTTAAAAGATGGAATTATATCTTACATTTTAAAACATCAAATAAAACTTACATTCTAATTTGATTTTTTAAAACAAATTTATCCTCGATGTTTATTAATTGTGAACATATACAGGCGAAGTTCACGTTTACAAATACTCCCCAAATAATATCGTAAAAATATTAACAGGTAAAATGATAAACAAATTAAATTTCGCTTTGTTCTTACAACAACCAAAATTATCGCCACCCGTTTGTTAATTAAAAAATTAATACCGGAATAATTCCCTGAAATAAAAATACCCACAATTTATTATGTTTTGCCCCCCGTACCAACTGGCGACATCGCAGGCCAACCCACGGAATATTGCTCGGTCGAAAAACAATATCGCAGCAAAATTCTTCGGAACGTTCGACGCTCGTACGACATATTCGTCGGTTAAAAATGAACCATTCCCGACGCGGTCGATCCCCGGCGATGAAAATTGCAAAACGTAACTCATTAAGCATTTCCCGCGCGCGATAGCTTTAATTTTAAATCGAAGATAATAAGTCCTGTTAGATATACATAAAACATGAGCGAGCGGACGTGAAATCGGGCTTTATAGTGCGTCGCTTAAGTTGGCACGGGATTTACGGTGTCAAAATTTATGTCTTCAATTTCCGAGACGTGGAAACTGCTGGGCCAGAAGAATCGTCCGAAGCTATCGCACGGACGCAAAGTTGCCGCTGCACCGCGCTAATCCCCCCCCCCCCCCCCCCCCCCCCCCCCCCCCCCCCCCCCCCCCCCCCCCCCCCGCCCCCCCCCCCCCCCCCCCCAGTGCTCTACCCCGGGGATGATACAAGCTTTGTGTACCGTGTCGAGCGACAGTGAGGTGGTTGATTCGAAATTGCCCGACGTTATCGCGTCCCCAGTTGATCGCCTTTCAGTTGCCCTTTGCCGCTGAGTTCGCGTCCTGTCTCCATCGGCGACAAGACGTTCGTTCTAGTTAATTATCGTTTCGAAGGGAGAGGAGAGGGAGCCGCCGAGGGAGAGGACGAAGAGTGATCATATCAGTGAGCGCAGTGAACGTGGCGTTAGGTTCGTCTCGTGGCTCGCCAATGCCAGGGTACCGTCTCCGCGAAGTTACACCGAGTCTTGGCGTAATTGTGATGTAACACTCATCGTTACACGATTATAGTTCTGTATGTACATACCGCGGCATGTATTCGCACGCGTACGTAACGTCACACGTGCGGATACATGTCGAGCGAAGAGTTGGTCGAGCGAGTGTGTGTGTGTGCGCGCGTGCATGTATGCCTGTGTGTGAGCGAGAGGGACGAAAAGAAAGAGGAGGAGGAGGAGATTGAAGCAAAAGAAGCGGAAAGCGTGCGCGCGTGTGAAGAGGAGAGTGAATCGTTAGAGAGAAAGAAAAAAGCAAGAAAAAAAAGAAAAAAAGAAGAACAACTCCTCGAGTGTCGTGTGATAGCTTAGATAATAACCTCTTCTTAGAATACGTATTTTCTAGGATATTTTCCTCCCTACCTCAAGATCGTGTACACGCATTGCTCGTTTATCCAATTCGGTCGGCTGTAATCGAGACAACAGAGTCGTTGGTTCCCGAGACAGGGCTGTTCGCGTTCGAGGCAGCTTTTTCGCGACTCGAATATTGATTTTGCAATCAGCCTTCCGCGTCTGGCTAATTAATCGTCATATTGCATTCGACTTCGGATGTCCGTCTGATTATATTCGTTTCTGATTATCGCGCGAATATTATTGTTTCGGCGATAATTGGGCGCAGCGTTTGGCGTCGCCGGCTTCCGTCGCTCGTCCCTTCTTTTCGAGCTCGAATTCGGGAACGTTGAATGAATAACGCGAAACGAGTGTACCGGTCCAAAGAGAGCGGCGCACATCGATGAAAAAATAAATAAGTTGATAGAAAAGGAAAACGGCGCGGAAAAAGAAACGGTTCGTTTACAAGTGCAATATCGTTTGGAAGGAAAAAGAGAAAATAACGGATTGTGCATTCGGTTGAGCGAGAGCGCGGGAACAGAAGGAAATTAGCGTTAGAGTCAAACTTGGCACGTATTGTACATACGATCTAAAAATACTAGGTTCCTTCGGTTATTTTAAGGTTTCTATTACGAGCTCGGCATTGCGGTTATGTACGGATGCAGGCTTTTTTGTTTCATCTGTTTTTTTTTTTTTTTTTTTTTTTTTTTTTTTTTTTTTTTTTTTTTTTTTTTTTTTTTTTTTTTTTTGTGTTTTATATTTTGTTTTGTTGGGTTTTTTTTTTTTTTTTGTTTTTCTCACCCCTCGGAGTCCCCCTCAGCTCTTTTTCCATTCTCTGTTGTTTTCTATCAAATATCACATCATATCTGTATACTTTTTTGTCACTGTCTCCACTTTTCTCACTCCTACGTCCCTCTTACTTTTTATAACTACCCATAGATGCA
>JABFOV010006472.1:0-10627 GCA_022817685.1 Aradophagus sp. ZL-2020
AATATATATATTGGTGAGTTTTTAACTTAACTACAATGTTTAAAGTAAACAAATATATAATATTTATGTGAAAATATTTTTTAAGTATTGCATTTGACTTCAAAATTACAGTAATATCAGATAAAATGAAAAAGTACTCAATAATCCGCACCGTAGCATATATTTTTTATATTGCATATTTACAAATCAAACGTTTTTGAATAACATATTAGTTTTTCAAAGAATTATTGATTCTTTTTCTTATAAAATACAAGAGTATGTATTACTTTTAATTTTCAGCATGACTTCTTTACAAGAACTTGAAGAAAGAATTTCAAAGTTGGAGAACCAAGTGTATGGACCGAAAAAGTCAAAGCAAGATATTTCTACTGAAAATTCTGTAATTGAAAATATGTTACACGCTAACACATTGATTTCATCTGCTTTAAAAGGTCGGGAAAATGTGAAAACATTGATAAAACGTTTACCTGAGCTCGATTCTTATTTGGACAAAAATCTTGAGGATTACGATTTGCAAACTGATGCTAAATTGAAACTTCTGCTTTCAATAGAAGCAGAATTAAAACAAAATTTGGAAATGACTAAAAAAATGAAAAGTTTAATGCCAGTATTAGAAGCAGATAAATTGAAAGATGTTCCGCAGTTGTCAGAAAAAATAACCAATCTTACTTTAAGTTATATGAAAGCTAATGAGGAAACCGAAAAATTATCTATAGATGTCAACAAAGTATATTCACATTATACTGAAGTTATAAATGAAATTTTAGACGTTATTGTTAAGTTGGATAGTATTGTAACAGCAGCTGAGGTTGAAGCTATAACAAAAAAGTAGTGTAGTGTCATATTGACTTTGTAATAATTAATTTATAAATTTTTTATGTTTTCATATTTTATTGATCAGATGTAATAAACGGAATAAAAGACACATGAAATGTAAATAGTGTGTTTTTATTATTACAATCTTACACTGTATAAAAATATGTAGGTATTCGTCTACAACTATTATGCGTACAACAACATATATTCCATGCGTGATAACAATTTAATATTTGTTCAATATTCGCATACGATATATACATTCCTTAATTGCATTTATATCCCTATAGCAGCATATGTTCTGCCGTTCGTTTCGGAAATCCTGCTCTCAGGATCTCTGAGACAAACTATCAATGGCATAAATGTTTTTATATAGATTCAAGTTCCTTCATAAAAATCATAAATATTTTCAGATTTCAAATGATTTATCAACGTAAAGTTTTTAATAACAAAATATTTTAATTAGACGCAATTGAAAATACATTTCTACTGTTAAGTTTAATTAAAGGAACCTGATCGAAGTTGCGCGATTAGAAAGATTTGCCTTACACCTTAAGAAACAACACTTTTTACAGTATGTACATGAATAATTCTTAATAATATTAATAATTATATGTAATAACCGTTATAGGCAACACTTAATGTAATGCTTGATTAAAGTTTTTATAAATCTACTTTCAAAGATAGAAACTTAAATTGCAAAAAAAATGTCTAGTTCATGAATAAGCAAGAATGTATGGACTGCTTATTTTTAATGAATAATTGAAATAAAGTAAAATTAATGAGCGGTAGAATATCGACTACGTGCATTACAAAAAAGGAGAAAAAATAGTAAAAATGACACACAAAAAAAAATGATATGAATTGAAAGGTATCACATATATATGTACATATATTTTTTAATTTTAAATATTCTATTTGCGAAATTTGAAAAAATTATTGAAAATTGCTTTCTCAAAATTTATATATAAAAATTATCTTTATATATATCTATAAAATGATTTGTTTAAAAAAGATTTTTGATTATATAAACAAATTGTATGTATATTTATATGACGTCATAAAAATATACCACGTTTTATTGCAACGATAAATTGAAAGTATCGTACTGAACGCTGCTGTTTCGAGTCGAGACTATCCTGCAGAAATAGGAACGATCCCAATAAAACCACACAAATGAGCAACGTGTCTTAAAAGGAACACTAGATAACAGCAGTCCGATCAATAAGTTTCCTTTTTAAATCCGTTTGTAAAAGTTCACGATTGTATTTTCAATGCGGGTACGGATTGCCACAACCATGACAGGGTTGGTTCTAAACTAGAATAAATTGCAGGATGACCTCCCGAACATCTGCTGTGGTGACTTAGTAATCCTTGAATTTCCCATCGGCCTGATTTACTGTAGCACATTAAAGGTGCTCCTTCGTCATTCTGAAAAGCAATGAGCTCGGAATGAATATCAAATGAGCTTACCAAAATACAACTGATTTTGAGAATAAACTTACATAACAAGGTCCTTTATCCTTGTCTTTGAATCCGGCGCATATTGAACTGTTAGAGATAAAGCCGGCATAATGACTTGTGGCATTGCACTCTTTTGTATCATACGTCGGCACTGGTAAGAACATACGCAGTTCAAGATTTGCATCACCATTTGTCGGGAAGCCCCATCCAGCAGTGACGCACAAATCAGTTGGCTGAAAACCGTAATGTATAATCAAAACAATGAATGATAATTGTTTTTAAAATTGAAGTTATTAAGTAAAAGTCGAGTAATCATTATCATTATATTATTTTTTTAGGCCTACCTGTATTGTTTGACTTGGCAGACAAACGGCGCTGAGATTTCTCGAGAAAGTAAGTGGTTCTTCAAGTTCGATAAGAGCGATGTCATTATCATACATGAATTGATTATATTTTACTTGAGGATAAGGAATTATACTCTTAACACGATATGACTTCAATAAATCGCTTCTAGTAAATAATTGCCATCCATTACTTTGTTTATACCTATCCAGAAAGAATAACATTAATTAAACCAATTAAATTACGTATACTTTTAACGATTCAAATAAAATAACTGAATGTTTCATTCTCATTATAAATATAATGAATATAATTATGCTAGGAAATTCATGTCTATTGACTTTTTCAAAATAGATTTCTGTTTGAATTACCTATGAATGCATGAATAACTAGCTATGGCATGGGTTGGGCTAAGTACACTAGCTGTACAAGCAGCCCCTTGTTTTGGTTCCTTCAAAAGCGTTACACTAGACCATTGGCCTTCTTCTGCCAGTGTTCCTCCAACCAGCCTAGCGGTCGGCCTTTCTGCTTCGTGCGAACCGCAAACGAATTCTTGGCAAGTCACTTGAACTATCTGATTCGAAGCACAAGACTCAACCTCTTCTAAATTACCGACAAGAGGATTCTGAGGTTCCGCGTCAGTCTTTAATCTCAACAGCGTGTTATTTTCAATCGCATCTATTCCTAAGGTCGTTTCTGAGGAGAAAAAGCCCAGCGACCGACAGTAAGAGTCACTAAATTCCTTCGTCCACTTTTCCAAGCAAACATTACTTCTTTCTCCAGTGGATTTTCTATGAGTAAAAAAAGAAATTAATATTAGTTTTTTATAAACACTATAAACAAATGAATGGTTATAAAAATTTTCTCATACTTACTTAATACGTAACACGCTATATTTCATGGAATTATTGAAGGGTTTTCCCGATTCATCATCAACTCCCGTTTCAATACTGGATTCATCTATAGTAACGTTTGGCACGAGACAATTAAATTCATCTGAACGATCTGGACAGTCTTCAATACCATCGCACATTAGTTCTTTCTTGACACAGCCTCCAGTTTCACACTTAAATTCATTCACAAAACAGTCACATAATTTCTCATCGTCGCCGTCGCGACATTCTTTAACTCCGTTGCAACGCAACGTAAGTGGAATACACCATTTTTCACCAGTGCACAAGTACTCATCATTACTACATGGTTTTCTATCGGCGCAATTGAATTCGTCTATGTTATCTACACAATCAGGTCGACCATTGCATTGCCATAATCCAGGAATACATCGGCCTGAAATAAAACGTGTGATTAGCTTATATGAATTTATAACTTGCGCATCAATTATTGAATCAAATCATTGAATGATCAATTTAATTTATAAATAAATACTAACCATTTGGACATCTATATTCATCACTCAAACAGGTCCAATCTGTACAATTCTTCTCGTCACTCCCATCATCGCAATCGCTGATTCCATTACACACGAGATGTCGTCTTAAACATTGTCCACTGGCACACTGGAAATTTCCAGGGCATCCTTTTTCTTTGCAATCCAGCTCATCGGAACCATCAGAGCAATCATTTTCTGAGTCACACTTTGCAGACAGGCTCACACAGTAAGCTCCATCTCTGGAGGTACCATTTACACATTGGAATTGTCCATAAGAGCATTTGGAGTAAAGTGCGTTGTAAGGGTATGGAATGGTATTCGGTAATTTTACCGTTGTTTTCGAAGTCTCTGTTGTTGACTCGTTCAATATTTTCTCATCATTCAAAGTTATTTCAGATCTAGGAACGAATGATCGCGTAAACGAATCGAAGATTGTTGCTTCTGTAGGTGCTACGTCGTCTATTTCTTCAGTTACTGGAATAATGGTGCGATGTATGGTCGTGGTTTTAAAATTTTCATCTTTTGATTTGTCAGACGTAATTTCAGTTATTTTCAATTCCGAAATATATTCATGAATATCCTTCGCTAATGGGGTAGTAGTAGTTTCAACCATATACTCATTATCTTTAGTTTGCGATTCAATAGACGTAACTGTTGTTGTTTCTTCTTCACTAGAATAATCACTAATACTTTCATCAGTAGTTTTTATACCTTCCTTGTCTTCTGTGTTGTAATTTTCTAAGGGAATTACAGCAAGTTCTTTTTCACTTAATTTATCGACATTTTCAGATATTGTAGCCCCCGTGGTAGTTTTGAATACAAATCGAAAGTCTAACGGTTCCGTGTCATCGATAACTGATTCGAAAACTGGTTTGATATCTCCTGTCGTTTTAACTTTAATTGTAGTTTCGATTGGCATTTCAGTGGTTTTGGACTCGTTTTCCTGAACAGTATCTGGTCTTGTGGAAGTCGTTACAAGCGATTCGTCTTCCGCTTTCATTTCCTCAGGTAAAATTGGAACATTAGTTGTTTTTGGGAATGTCGATGATAACTGTGTTACTGTTGTAGTCTGAATATTTTCGTTTCTGTGTTCTTCAATACTTAAGCTATGTCCCGGCATCTCTGTTGATTCTTTTGAATCTGATTCAGTAGTTGATAAATCGTGTTGAATTTCAATTGGTAAAATTGGAATTTGTGTTGTAGAATTTGATTCTTCTTTATGTTTTTCAGAAGTTTCATTAAGCGTACTTTCAATCGTTGTTATTTCTACTACATCATGAGTATGTACCGAGCTGTTGATTTTTGCTTCTACATGACTTTTAAAAGAAGTTTTTGGTACGGTAACATCTTTTAAGCCGTCTATTGACTTGAATTTTGTACTTTCTTCGTTTTCATCCAGAATGTCATTGTCGATATCTTCAAAATTTTCTTGAATAATGTTATCATTGAATTCTGATTTTATCGGTGATTCTACATTTGGTTGTACTGTCGTAGAAATGACTTCATCAGTAACCATATTTTTAACAGTACTTACATCGCTTGTTTCGATCATTGAAGGAGACGAGTCAAAATTAGGATTTTCATTTTCTGCCTTTACGTTAAAAACAGCGGATTTGTTGACTCGTTCTATTTGATCCTTGATACGATCCGCGTTACTATCAAATGGGTTTGGCTCGTCTTGTTCGTCTTTGTCTAACCGCGGTGCTTTACCAGTGGATTTTTCTGGGTACACTTTTTTATTTGAGACGTGTGAATTAATTGCACTTTCTGGTTCAGAAAACCTTCCAGCAGTTTTATAAATTTCTTCTGGAATTAACTGGGGAATAATTGAATGTGGCTCATGGTTATCGATATCAACTTTAATATAAGAGTCAGTTTTGTCATTCGTTTTTTTGGCAGTATCATCTGCAATTAAATCTGTTAATGGTTCTACATTTTCCCCAATATTTTTTGGTAATTTTGAATAAACGGTGACAGGTAAAATATCATCATTATACTTATTAACATTTTTACTCACTGGTTCTGAAACAATTGAAGATTGAGAATCTAAAATATCTGAAGTTATACCAATATCTGCTTGCGGATGATTATGTAAATCACTGTTTAATGTTGATGATTCTTTCGCATTATTCTGTGTTTCATTTATAGGATATGATTCCAATTGTTTCGATGAAAATGATTTATTTTTGTTTAACAAAGCAAGTAATTGTTCATTATCTATTTCTGGAGTTTCAGAAATATTAAATTTTTCGGTCTTTTGTTTCGTCATTTTACTTTCTTCATTATCCAATATAGTTGACAACGGTTCCACCGTTAATGGTTTATCTTCATTTAATTTATCTTCAAAATGTTTCATTATCAATTCTGGTACTTTTGTTACACTAGGCTCTTCAGTAGGAATTGCAATATATTTTGTATCAGTTAACCTGTGATCATGGTCATGATTTTGTTTGAAATAATCATGGTGATGATGATCATCCTGGTCCTTGTCATGTTCAGAATGATTATGCATTGAATGGTCATGATCATGATTTGCAGGCGACATATTAAAATCTTTTTCGGATTTATATTTTATAAAGCCTGATTTATTACTATCCGTGTCACGATCTGATACATTTGATTCAACACTTCCTCTTTGTGATTCTACATTTTCATTAGACGTTAGACTCAAAGATTCATTAGCTTTTAATTCAATAGGTAATTTGGGTTTTACGGCTGAGGTTGATTCTGCAGATGATTCAGTTTCCATTATTTGTTCAGGTTTAAGTGTTGTCTTCGTTTCATTCAATACTTTCTGCTCAGAATCTGTCGTTGGTTTAGAGGTTACAGGTAATTCTGTTTTTGATGATGGTGCTGGCTCTGCAAGTAATTCAAATTCTTCTGAAGATTTTGGGTCAGTGTGAACAAGAGATGACTCAGTAGTAAATGTTGGTTCTTCAAATGTCTGTGATTTTGCTGATGGTTCAGGTTCTGCTGACGGTTCAGGTTCCGATGATGGTTCAGGTTCTGATGATGGTTCAGGCTCTAATGAAGGTTCTGGTTCAGAAGCCGGTTCTGATGATGGTTCAGGCTCTGATGAAGGTTCTGGTTCAGAAGCCGGTTCTGATTCCGTTCCTACAGATGGTTCGGGTTCTGACGATGGTTCGGGTTCTGACGATGGTTCGGGTTCAGAAGATGGTTCTGGTTCTGACAAGGGCTTAGATTCTGAAGATGGTTCAGGTTCTGAGGATGGTTCTGGTTCTGAAGACGGTTCAGGTTCCGAGGTTGGTTCTGCATTTGGAGAGGGTTTGAGTTTTATGGATGATTCCGGTTCTACAGATGGTTCAGATTCTGCTAGTAACTCATGTTTTGCAGATTGTTTAAGTTCAACAGACGGCTCATGTTCTACTGCCGGCTCAGGTTCTGCTGATGGCTCTGGTTCTGCTGATGGCTGAGGTTCAGCTGACGGCTCAGGTTCAACTGACGGTTCGGGTTCAGCTGATGGTTCAGATTCTGCTGATGGCTCATTTTCAGATGAAGGTTTAGGATGAGATGCTGGTTCGGGTTCTGAAGCCGGTTCAGGTTCAGTTGAGGGTTCAGGTTCTGCAGATGGCTCAGGTTCACTCGATGGTTCAGGTTCTGCAGATGGCTCAGGCTCACTCGATGGTTCAGGTTCTGCTGAAGGCTCGGGTTTAGATACTGGTTCAGGTTCTGATTTAGATTCAGTCGAATGTTCGTTTTGTTCCTCTGCATTATAATCAAAGTCAAGATCATCGTTAGAATTAATATTTGTTATGTCAAATATATCGTCAGGTTTTCTGCTTCTTCCTTGTACAGTTTCATCCGTAGGTGTACTCATATCGGTATGTTGATGAATACAATTTTTACCCAATTTGTCTAATGTCTTACCAGCAGAACAAGAACATTCAAAGTTGCCATTATCATAGTTAAAGTGACATTTTTCAGAACATCCTAAATTACCATACTCGCACTCATCGATTAAATAATCGACTTTCAATTTATTAATGTGATATGTTCCAATTGTATTTCCGTTTTGCCTGATTTCATGTTCTAACTGGTCTTGAGCTTCCGAAGGTGTAAGCAAAGACGGATAACTGATTCTGAAGGAGACCTCACCGTTTTCACTGATATTATACACTTTTACTATCGCTTGATTGTTATTTGGTTCTAAAATTTTTATTATATTATTTTCAATATTTTCAGCTATACTTCTGTACACTCGAGATTTAGGATCTCTCATATCATCTTCCCATTGCAAATTGTCGAGTTTAAGAGAGCCTTCCAATACTTTTGGCACTGTTCGATATTGTGTTTCGTCCGTCGTTTGCCAAGGCTGTATACTTGACACTTCTGGCGGTGGACTCGAAGGCGGGTTTTTAATTTTTTCTTGACTTCCTGCTGTCCTAATTTCATCTAAATGATCATGTGGTGTACTAATTGTGCCTTGATTTACAAGCGGTTGCGTGGCTTCTTGTGCTAAAATGATGCCAGCTGAAAAAAAATCACATTTTTATTTCGTTAATTTTAATAAATCAAACTGTTTTTATAAAGAAACTTACTGGCTGCTAATATTCCTATTATAACGGCTACAATCAATATGAAAATTCCGCATCCCCAGCACAGCAGTCTTCTCCAGTATGAACTGCTAGACCTCTTATCTTTAGTAACGTACAATTTTTCTCCTCTGAAACAAAAAAACAGATGTCAATTGATGTAATCTATCGACAAATCCAGGAAATTTCAATGGTTCTTATACCAAAGCAATTTGTACAGCTGTGTATCTTTAGTATTTCAGTAACTAATACGCAAGGTTAAAAGCCCACTTGAAGTTATATCAGTGTCCAATCAGCCAAGTGCATTTTGACAAAATGGAGGTGTTACATTGATATAATGATATTTATTTCTGTACAACTGTCCCTCAGGAACATGGGCCCAATCATGTGGTGCTTCATATTTTTATCTAATGTCTTTATGATCTGTCAGGATTCCCAGTGTGTATTATAACCACTTTTGGACAGTGTAGAAAGCAGGTTAGTGAGCGTTCCTGGAGCAGCCTAGCCGTGGATGCTACATTTCGTAATCAGAAACTCGATGAAAGCATCCTTGAAGTACCTGAGGGCTGTCAGCCAATGGGAATAGTCGACAAGTCCGGCGGCAGGGTCTCTCAGGCTGAGTCCCTCGCGGCCGACGCCTGGACCCAAATCAAATCGAACTCCGGCTACAGTTGTTTCAACTTCTGCATCGGGGCTTCTGCTAGTTTTAGGACGATAATAAAAATACCATTCTTATAGGATAGATGATTTGATCAAATTTGAATGGCAACAATACTATCGCATTTATTACAATTGTTTTTTTTTTTTTTACCATTTCTCCACCCACGGTACTACACTTGGCAGAAGTTGTTACGAATCGTGGACTATCGAAATTGCAATTTATTATCTTATACGGATTTATCACAATCATGTATTTAATATTACACTTTGTTACTACATTTAACATTGGAAATGAAATATTTATGATATGACCAATCAAAGCCTATGATATCAATAACCATTGATTATGACACGTTTTCAAACATTTAGTGCACACTTTTACTGATATTGTGTTTAAGCATAAGCACATTGTAAAAATAACGCTGCTCCACGCCGAGCTTACGAAAAGGTTAAACGAATTAGAACAACATTGAAACACAGACATATATGTGTTACCAAAACCACCGTGGTTTCGGTAACAGGAAAGTGTGAATGCTTGAGCGATGCAACGTACTCTGTATACTGATATTTACCTAATATACTTCCGGTGCTCATTTACAGGAACGAAGTATTCCTCGTAAGGATCGGCTGGCACTTCGCAGGCTTCTTGACTCTTGGTCTGTATATTATTTGCACCAGCATATGGCCTCATCGATACCAGTTCCAGATTCACGGCTTCAACTTGATCCTTTTTAACCGAATCTGAAAGTTGAATATGCATCAAGTATGTGTAATTTTATTTATCTTATAAATATAACATCGAGAAAGTGGTCGCCTTAAAATTACGTAAATTTATAATGTATATGCACGAGCTCATAACATTTCAGTATGTCCATTTTCTCGGTGAAGCGATAAAGAATAATTACGACATAAATTTTTATTATTATTGAAACAAAGTAATTGAAACTGAAATTTAGTCTCCAAGTACGCAAAAGATCGCTCTCATAAAAATGTCACGAATTTTTCGGTTCCTCGCACGAGACATCCGGAGATTTCTCCGACCTTAAAACCAGTTGTTGCTGTAATTACAAACATCGAAAGTTGGAAATGTTCGGTTTCGATTCAAGTCGAATTAAGTTTAAGGACAATCTTGATACTTGCCGTTTACAGTTACCATTAAAGAGGCAATGCCTCCGATACAAAGCGTTTCATCTTTTTCGGAACGTCTCAACTAAAGACATCGATTTTCCCAAACTGTCCACTTTCCAACTTTTTGCACGCGCAATTTTCAATTCACCGTCGCGTTTCGCGATTCGTCTTCGGATTAGTGTAAGTCTTACCGTTACTCTGGACACTGGTTGCGCTGGTGTTGAGGAAACTGGCGTCGTTATTGTTTCCATTATGCGGATGCACGCCATTGACT